>JAQZBX010104389.1:0-10958 GCA_029593785.1 Cabassous unicinctus | reverse complement strand
AAAAATATAGGGGATTCCCATATGCCCCGCTCCCTACCCCTCCCACATTTTCTCACATTAACGACATCCTTCATTAGTGTGGTACATTCGTTACAATTGATGAACACATTTTGGAGCATTGCCACTAAGCATGGATTATAGTTTACATTGTAGTTTACACTCTCTCCCACACAATTTTTGTAAGTTATTACAAGATACATAATGGCTTGTATCTGTCATTGCAATGTCATTCAGGACAATTCTCAAGTCTCAAAAATGCCCCCAAATTATACCTATTTTTCCCTCTCCCTTCCCTCAGAGCCTCCAGTGGCCTCTGCCTCCACATCAATGATAAAAATTCTTCCACTGCTAGGATCACAATAAGTCTACAGCAGAATAACAGTAAGTCAACTCTAGTCCATCGCTCATTCCCCAATCCTGAGGATTCTGGGATGGTGATGCCCATTCCGCCTCTATTTGAGAAGGGGCTTAGATCCTGTGGGGCAGATGGATGGAACTCTCTTGCTTGCAGTTGCAGACTCTTCTCTTCCTTGGGATAGTCGTTGTCCATCATCATCTCCTTGTTAGTTGTCCTGGGTGAGTCCAGTGAGCTGGAGAGTAGGTATTGCAACTGTTTTATTTTAAAGCATCAGTGACAGGTACTTTTGTAAAACACAATAAAATTTTTAAAAATGAAATTTTTAAAAATCAAGCCCACTAATCACATCCTTGGATGCCTCGTTAATGTCAAATTTCTTTTAGTGTCTAAACGCCCATTCCCATTTTCTGTACTTATTTCGCTGTGGACCAGTAACAGAGAGTTCCTGGTCTGGCCTGCCTGCAAACCACACTTTGTTCAACACAGGCCTAGATCCTCAGGGTGCCTCAGCCCTAAAACCAGGGCTACCTTCCTCTGGGTTAATGCTGCTGTGTGAAAGTGTAGGGCCATCTGTGCTGATCATATTCTGGTTCTCTAACACTCTACAGCTATTGAATTATCTTACACGACCCGCCCTTTCTTTTCCCTGACATAGATCACTACAGAAATTGAGTATCAGTTTCTTATGGTTTACGTCAGCTCAGAAATGCTGTGCAGTCTCCAAAAACAGTACTTTGCATTCAGGTCATGATTTTTAGACCCAAACAAAGCCTTTTCACACTCACTGAGCTCATTTATAGAAGAGAGGAAATTATTATTCCCATTTTCTAGAGAAGAACACGCAGGAACCCTTAGGAGCCACTTATTCAGAGTCAAAAAATAAGTGGGTAGAGAAGGTATAATTTCAGGCAGAGAATTTAACTGCTCATTGTACAGGAGAGGAAATGGGAGATCATATGGCCAATAGCAATTTCAGCTTCAGAGATAGTCCTGTGTGCTTGTCTCTGCTTTTTTCATGACTGGTCGTTCTGACTGAATCCTGTGGTTTTTCCATTGCCCCACAGGGCTCCAGTGGAAAACACCCCTCTTCCTGTTGACTAAAACCCTCTCCAGCTCTTGCGCCATGTTTGTCTCTGGGGAGTGGTGACTCCATTTTCATTTCTGGTTGGAGTCCACCACCTACACCTCTGGGGTTTTGGCAGCTGTAACCAAGAAGGGGTTCCTTTTCTAGACCAGTGTCATTCTGGTCCTTGTATCTATGGAGCTGCCAGGAGGGTATGGGGGGCCAGAAAAGACGATCTCGTGGCCCTGGATTCATGGCCCTGTTGTCCTGGAGCCTGCAGACTGGCTAAGGCAGGGCAAAGAGTTCTGAGTGCTTTTGCCTGGTCTGTCTCTTACTTACAGAACAATGATACTTATATTTTAAAGTTCCGCATTATAGTGAAGGCAAATCACATCAAGAGAAAATTAGGTTAGAATATTTTTATAGAAGCAAGTTTAATTTTTATTGTGACTTTTTCATTTCCCCAAAATACTATTTTCCTTATTTGAAGAGCTGCCCATACTACTATCCCTATTTCTCATCTGCTGCGATGAGAGGTTTACACTAGTAGCAACTGGGCAGAAAACCACAGCCGTGGGCTTGGCTTGTCGCCCACTTTTAATGCACAAACTCAATACTTCACTTCAAGGAGAATAACCAGGCTGTCTCTGTTAGTACTAACTAATCCCATTTGCTATGCCCAGGCCCTTCTGCTGGGAGAACTGTACTACTGAATCCTTAGCTCATATGTCTGCCTCTTCCCAAGATTTATCTTCTCTCTCTGCTGTAAGAGAGCAGGACACATGCTCAAAATTTAAGTAACAGCATCTAATAAACTAAGGATCAGTTACTTGCCATCCAATCTTCCACATTTAAAATCTAAGAAAGACCTGGATTTGATCTCCAAGGAGAAAGCCTTGGGAGCTTTGTCTACATCTTGGCCCTCTGCAGCCAACAGAGCTGGAGAATCCCTGCAGAGCAGTGTGCAGCTTTAGGAAGGTTCCTGCCTGCATGCTCCTCTTTCCACCATCTTGGGACTCTGCCCCATGGCTCGTCAACCCATGGTATTCTCCAGCGTACATGCCATTTTTACAGCAAGGCTTTCTGTGTTTAGAAAGGAGTGGTGAAGGGGATGGGATTTGTTTAAAACAGATTTGCAACACTGCTTCAGAACAATGAAAGGAAGGGAGCCAGTGCCACAGTTTGCCTTCTCCCTTCCTCACTGTGCCTGGCACCTGTACCACTGCCCTCAGTCATTGACAACTTCCTAGGGAATCATCTTCTCTGAGAAAGAAAAGACCAAGACTTGTGGTCTCCCGAAGAGTCCAGCTTGTATCTGTGCTGGGGCAGACAGTGCAGCCAAGTGCAGGGTTGGATTAGTTTTCATGGCCCTTTGCCATTTGCTGTATATGAGCAGCACATTGTGTTTACGAGCACAGGCTCTGCTTGGACTGAATCCCAGCCATATTACTTATTACTTATGCGATTTCGGGAGAATTACTTAATCTATCTGTTCCTCGATTTCCTTATTTGTAAAGCTGGGACTTTGAGGATTAAATCAATTAGTGGATGCAAAGTGCTGAACAAGTGTCTGGCCCATGGTAAGCACTCAGCACGCATGCACTAGTAATACGCAGAAATGCTACACTGTAAGCCTGGCTGACTGGTCTTCCAACACTAATGTGTCATATGGTACCTTAGTAATTATGCCTATTGTTGCAGAACAAGGTATCCCCAAAGTTTGCTGCTTAAAACATGACACACTGATCATCGCCCCGCTTCTGTGACCAGCTGGGTGCTCCTGGTCTGGGATCTCTCGTGATGTTGCAGTTGAGGTGTTGGCCAGGGCTACAGTCATCTGATGCCTTGCCTGGCCCTGGAGGACCTGCTTCCTGCAGGGCTCACACTCTTGGCTGGCATGGCGGTGGTGGCTGTTAGTTAGTCCTGCACATGGATCAGCAGGGCTGCTTGAGTGCCACACGTCGGGCTAGCTTTCCCCACCATGAGTGACACAAGGGAGGGCAGGGCGAAAGCCACAATGTCTTCCATGACCTAACCTCGGAAGTCACACTCCATCATTTCTGCAATTTCCTATCGCTTACTCTGATAAGCCCTATTGAGTATGGAAGGGGACTACACAGTGGCATGAAAACTAGAAGGTGAGACCTACTGAGAGCCATCCTGGAGGCTGTTACCACATGAGGTGAAGGTGGACAGCTCTCATTTATGTTTAGTCTACCCATTCACTGGGTTGCCACTAATGCCTCTCTTGCATTCTCTCTCTCTCTCTTTCTCTCTCGCTCTCACTCGTTCTTTCTCTCTTTCTCTCCTGACAACACATTTCAATTTTCCAGACTGTGATTGGCCTATTCAACAGCATGATTCAGATTCATCTTCTCCTTATGATGAACAAGGCTTCCCTGGAGTATGAAGAAAGCATGCACAGATACTGGAAGGCAGCTAAGCTCTTCCAGGGGAAGGTGAGTCTGAATTCTCCCCACCAGGACACTAGGAAAAGGAACAGTCCAGGTAGAGAGAAATTAGGAAAACAAGTAGACTTAAGAGAGGTCAAAACAAGATCTGGGACATAATAAGTCACATTACTCTGATTTGAACTTAAAGTTGTATTTTGTACTATTAAAGGCCTGTCTAACCATGTCTTCCTCAGTGATGAGCCTATTTCTTTTTTTCTGCATTAATAGGTGGAGAGACAATAAAGACCCAAATATACCAAAAATAAAAATCACCTTTTAGTCATATTTGTTTTTACCTTGCCACAATCTGTTGGATTATTAGACTACTGAACTTGTCTTTCACATAAAACATCAATCAAGTGCCTGGTGCCTTTGCCTGAGCCCAATAAATGTTCATTTCTTTCCCTTCCCTACTACTTGCAGTTCTGCTTTCTATTACTGAAATAGTAAGGCTTCCACCACGTCAAGGCTACTGCATTGAATTAGAGACCTTTCTAATGACGAGAACTGTTGAATAATAAAATAAGCTGCCTTTTTTGGTGGTTGGTTCCCTAACATTGGAAGTATGCTGAATGTGGATGATCTTCCACATCCCACAAAGTTATAGAGATGATTCCTTCTTTGTGTAGAAGGCTTGACTTAATAATATGAAATAGTTAACATTTACAAAGCATTTAATATATGCCCAAAACTGCAAAAAAAATTAAATGCATCATCTCATTTAATATCCTCCCAACAAAGCCCATTTTACCAATGAGAAAACTGTCTTGAGAGGTTGAGTAATGCACCCAAAGTCACACAGCTAGAAAGCGCCAGAGGCAGGGTCTACAACGAGTTCCCTGCTTTAAACCATTGGGCAGTATTTCCTCCCCTAGATAATCACCAACGTCTCTTCCAATTCCATGTTCTTAAAATTAAATGAATCCGGGAAGTGACTGTGGCTCAAGCAATTGAGCTCCTGTTTACCATTTGGATGACAAGGGTTTGATGCCTGGGACCTCCTGATAAAAAAAGAAAGAAGGCATCCCAGACCTGTGCAGAGAGGCACAGCGCCCCAGCGCAGCTAAGCAATGCACCAAAAAAGACGATGACGCAACCAGATAGAAGGAAAAAAAAAAAAAGAATCTGCATCTCATCGGCCTCACATGGAACCAAATGAATGTAACATCAAGAACATGGATAGTTTGCCTTCTGGTAAAATCCACTGTAAAGTAAAAATATTATTAGGAAGAAAAAAAAAGAAAGTCTGGAACCAAATGTGGTATCAGTTAAGAGAAGAATTGAATTTCTTACTACACAAGAAGATAACAGAATTTGTAGTTCACTGGTACAACCTTAACTGGACTTATTTCAGACTAGTGAAGAAAAATCAGAATTTTTGGGTTTCACAAGCTATACCAAAAACAGTGGCACATGTGATGTTATAGATATCCAGGAAGAAGAAAATTCAAATAATCTGTTGTCAATGTTTCTGTCTTCCTCTTCCACTTCTACAGTTACTGGCTTTTAGCCTTTAAAAAAATGTATACTTTTCAGAAGTGATAAGGATCATATTCTTGAAATTTTTATAAATATGTATAAAAATTCTTAGAACTTTTTGCTAATTTTGTTTACAGAACCAAGTGTAAATATTAACAATAAAGTGATGTTTGCATTTTTCTACAAAATTGGGAAAAAAATTAAAGGAATCTTATCAGTGGGATAAAACACCAAAGCAACACAAAATATTATAAAATTCATTTTAATTCAGTTGAGATTTGATTTGTAAGACACAGACCATAAATTCAATTGGAATAAACTTCAGCAATTTTAAGTATCTATTTATACCCTGAATTTCTGATAGAACTTTCTCTTTCAACTTTCTCCAACTGCAGATACTTTTTATTCTGGTGGACAGTGGTTTGAAGGAAAATGGGAAGGTGATATCATTTTTCAACCTAAAAGAGTCTCAACTGCCAGCTTTGGCAATTTACCGCACTGTAGATGAGGAGTGGGATACCTTGCCCATAGCAGAGATTTCAGTAAAGAATGTGCAAAACTTCTGTGATGGATTCCTAAAGGAGGTAAGCGTGAGACTCCGCAGGTAAAGCTAGAATGGCTTTCTTCCTCTATGTCCCTTTTGTTTCCTGTTGTTTAAGAATTCTTTGGGCTCTGTTGAATTCGACTAAAATCAGAGGTATATGAGGATGTGGTGGTCAGGATGCTTATTAGGCTAGTCATGGGACTAGAACTAGGAAAGCATTTTTTAAAAGGTTTTGCGTATTCAAAGGAGCTAACTTTTAGATTTCACTATAGAATAGTGAAATAGAATTTAGGGCATTTATGGTAAACAAATCAAATTCCATATAAAAGAGTTCATGAGATGAAAACTGAAGATAGATTTAAGGGTTCCAGGAGTAACTTAGTTTGCTAAAACAGAATGGGCTCCAAATTTTAATATGTGTCATGATGTTTTTCAGAGAGAAAACCATGAATCAGAAGAAAAGTCTCCAAAGGTGGAACTCTGATTTCTCCCTGATACTTCTGCATACTACCAAAAATCTACTTTATGTTGAATAAAAAGTGGCGACTCAAGCCTCAGAGACACTAAACAATAGGATCACCAGGGCTTCCAACCATACACACATAGACACACATATTTTTCTTCCTGAAAATCTGCATTGCTCTTTCCTTCCCCTTTCCTTTACATTTCCTTTAGTGTCTCACCACCCACTCAATTTTCTCTTATGCATTCATGCTGTGTAGAGCTCTCTATAATCCCTGGATGGAGGCTTTAAGATAAACACTGTGCTACTTCTATGAAGGAGAGGCATTCCTAGAGAGAGACTGTGCTAGTTTGTCATTTAATATTGAATTAGTATGCTGGGCATGACTTAACACACAACACAGTTTCTGCTCTTTTAGGGCTACTTAAGGGTTGAAACTCAATTGTTTCATAAGCACGTGACCCCTCTCTGACTCAAAGTCAAGAACAAATGGATGGTTTTAAACAGCATCTGGAATTGAGTTTTTTTGCCAGGAGTCAAATGATGTTTCCAAATGTCTTAACTCAGCAGAAACAGACCACGTAAAAATTCCATGTTTGTTTAGCGTTCCCAGCTCCCCATGTAAATCAACAACCTGCATAATAAATAAAAGGCAATCACGTTATAGGAAAGGACTGGCATCTCTTTGTAGACCAACCTTTTTGTAAATACCTGGCTGCCCAACTAAGCAGCATGTACCTCGCCCTTCAGTGCCAGCATTTAGTATCAGAACATAAGCCACTAATGTGTTATTGTTCGCTCTGTGGGTGGGATGGGTGGTGGGTAGAGACCATCCTGCATGAGGATTGGTGTAAATGTGGCAGAGGAGCCAGGAATCAAGTAGGTAAAAGGTTGGGGCATGGGTAGGAGGAGGGGGATGCTTGGAGCCGTGGTGGGTTGGGGCTGACTAAGCCGTGGATTACTGCAGGTGAGGTGTCTAATTCAGCCCACATGGGCCAGAGGGAGTGTTTGGCTGCGTGTCTGTGGCCCACAGGCTGTTACTGTCAGCACACAGATGCTGCATTGTTCCCAAGAGGGCCTTGGCTCAGAAGGAAAGTGTCTAAGTGCTGAAGAGCTGAAAAACCACAGATGCACACCTAAAGACTGGTCCAAGTAAAGAACAGAGAGTGAAAGGCTTGGTTGTTCCCTTCTGTCGGGAAAACTACACAGCCTCTGAGCTGGGAGTCAGCAGCTGGCAAAGACACTGTGAAAACAGTAGTGTGGGGTACACCTCTCAGGAACATGAGACCTGAGGAGGTCACCCCATCCATCCACAGAGCTGCATTAAATCACCCCAAAAGCTCCTTGCTTGAGGCTGAGAAATGTTCCTAGGACAGGCATGTCCTAAAAGCCCTCCTTGGGTCATGCAAGCCAGAGCTCTGGACACTTACAGTCATGAAATTTTTCCTGTTACCCAGCCCAGGTCCTCCAGCCATGCACGTGTGTTTCTTCTCACCCATCCTCCGTGGAAATTCTTGAAAGTTACCAGTCACCATCCCCAAATGATGCCTCCAACTCCTTGTTCTTAGGCCCCCTTATCTAATCTTCTTTACTCCATACTCACAATCCAGTCCTTTATCCATCCTTTATTTCCAAGTCCTCTAATTCACTTCTTTATTCTTTCTTTTCCCTCTTTCTTGCATATGATAGTAGGACCCCCGCCCCAAACTATTGCAGGGGTTTGGTAAGTGCTAAAGGGTAAATTCCCATGAACTACATTTTGTTCTAAATTGAGCTGATTTTTCAATTATTTCACTTGAAGCAATTCCCTCAATAACTCTAATCAACACCGACCACATAAATCTTAATATCTTTGCAGTACATTTTGCTGCTTGATGATATTCCTTAGCAGGTTATTATTATTATTATTATTGTTTTATATGCTTATTTAGTTTCTCACATTTATGTTATTTAATTGAGTTATTACTTCTCAGCTTTAGTTCTCTAAATCTGCCAGATATTTTTGCCCATCTTCTTCATAGCCAATCCTATTTCTTATATCTCTGCAACTCATGACCAAAGAAGAGAACTCTTTCAGAGAGAAGAGGTTTTTAACAGTTCTTATCCATTCACTAAAGATTAGACCTAGTACGACAAACTTCTGCAGAATCCAGAGTGATAATACATACTAAGTCAAGGTAAGTCATTATGCTTTTTTAAAATTAATAATATACTGCTTCTTCTAGGGAACAGTCATTTCTCCAATTATTGAAACTTATAGTAAAGGAGAGACCGCCTTCAGGGCCTTTCTGAAATGAATTAGCACAGGAGACCACACATGAGACTGGAGAAGTATTTGAGATAACTATAACACCCACCTAGCATGGGGCTTCTCTCCCAGCTCACCTAGTTGGGTTATGCTATAAAGGAAGACACGCTGTCTTCTTCAGGCCCGTTAATACACACATGCTTTTGGGGAGGCAGGGACTGCGTAGGTGCTAAATGGTATATTATTAGAGAGCAGTTTGTTCATTTACTCATTCATTCATTCAAACACTTATTAACCAACTACTAGTGTGTCAGGCAAAAACTGCCTCTTAAGGCAGAGTATACTTGGCCTTGGGCGATGAGCTTCAGAATGGGGAAGTTTTAGTTGTAGTAACAAAAGGCAGCATGGAAGCCACCAGTCTGGTCTAGGCCATGGACAAAGAGTAGCAGAACAGGGAAAACTGGATAAAGGGGAAGAGGGATGCTGTAGAGGAGGTGGACAGGAGGTGTCAGCAGGCTGAGAAGGTCCCAGAGTTGAGGGAGGTGCAGCCACAAAGGCAAAGCATCTACCACAAAAGGGAAGAGGATCATCATGGACAAACTTTATTTCACAAATGAATTTGGAACCAGTTATATTTATGTCATCCTGCCAAAGTATCTGGTGTTCTAAGAAGAGAAAAATAAAACAAGAAGTGGGGGTGGATTTGACCCAAGCTTCTCATTGCAGAGCTTATACATGGAGAGACCTATGGAGAAGAAAAAGGAGGAAGTTAATCACTGACATCTTGTTGAGTTTTGAAACTTGGGAGGAACTCAGAAAAATAAATGAATTGTAAATCCATATCTCTGTAAATTTAGAGGAAATTCACTCTTCTTTAAATCATTTCTAAGATAGGTCAGTATGTCTTTCTTAATCTTTCCCTTCTGAAACCAGAGGTCAGTGGTTTTATGGGCTGAACAATGAAATATATGAGTCACTCTTGAAATGGAAAGGTAAGGATGATGAAAGATTCGCGGGTGAATTCTAGAGGATCTGAAAAGTCGGTTTTCTAAACAATTGCACCAAGATTTGATAGGATTCGATTTCTACATCAGGCCCTCAGGTAACATGGTGATAGCCCACACTAGAGCAAGGGAAAACAGACCAGATTTGACATAATCCTAGCTATAGTGAAGTAAGATTTTTAAAGTTAACAATATGTTGTGTTACAAGATATGTTTCTCACAAAGAAGACTCTGAGACTGAATTTCCTTGCAGGAAGTTAGTTGGAAAGTGTTCTTGGGTTCAAAACCTGATGAGGAATAAAGGAATCAGGGTTGGGCAGAAAGAGAAGTTGGGCTGTGGTGCAATCAACACAAAGACTCATTATCCCACCAGGAGAATTGGTGCTGAGATATCATTGCAGAATTGTCCCAAATTGGAAAAAGGGGGCTGGGCCTTTACACTCCCACACTGATCATTTGATATGGGCTGCACCCAGAAGGGGAGTTTGATCTTGGTCAAGATGGTTTGATGTAGCAGAGAGTAATCTCTGGGTTAGAGGTAGATAGGCAAGACTCAGCTGAAAGCTGTCAGCTGTCAACACTCTCAGCAGCTGGGGAAAGAGTGCTTCTGTTCTACAGGGTGAGGGCCTTGATCTGCATGGTTGACCATAAAATCCACTATACCTGCATTGGACAGTGTCTACTTTCAAGCCACCCTAATCACTGCACCAATGCTACGCAAAAGAATGAGGAAAGAGTATGTTTATCTTATCAAATAAAATATGTGGCAACCTCATTGAGTTAGGATTAGGGGAGAACATATGACTATGCTGTCTTCATACAAAGGTAAGGGCAGACTTCCAGGGGCAGTTCAAGAATATTTATTCTCACAGTCATCCTCTCATTCATTCCTTCATCAAGTATTTATTGAGCACCTACCACAGGGTGAGGATGTACCAGGAAAGATATCAGACCACACAAAGCATAATGTTGCCTCCACCACTTCCCATTCCTAGCCATCTGGTTCCCCAGTGTAAGACAAACAAGAAATTCATTAGGGTTTGTAGAATGGTCTGAATTTTTAACAGTAAAAATTTTTAATAGTAAAAATTTTGAATTTTTAATAGTAGATATTCAAATGTTTTAATGATGTTGATAATGTGTACTCAAAAAAGAGAAAGTGAAGATTAGAACAGTAATTTGTGATTAAGTAAAAACTGATAGATTTAACTCTAAATTTTTACCACAATGTTTTTTTACACCAACTAAAATTTAATGGAGCCTGTTGTTAAATACCTTTTCCTTTATGTTCAGAATTGACAGTGCCTCACTTTTCTGTCTACACTTGTTCCTCCTCACACCCTCTG
>JAQZBX010104388.1:0-10956 GCA_029593785.1 Cabassous unicinctus | reverse complement strand
CTCTGCAGGCTCCCAGAACAGACCACCCAGGCAGGATCTAGTCTCCAATCAGCCGTCCTCCTTGAGAGAAATAGTGAGTGCCCACCTAAACCAACACCGTCTTCCCTATTCAATACTTTAGTGAAGTATCTCTCAAAATGTAGTTGCCAATCACTAGCATCAAAACCTTCAGGGATACTTGTATAAAATCAGATGTTTCATGATCAGTACTTAGAAGTTTCTTTTTTCAATTTGTAGATGAAATTATTTTGGGGGTCCTGAAGCTATAACTCATTACACAATTTGAATAGAATCTCTGTGTAAACCAAATATAACCTGTAATTTATTCAATCATCAACAAATGATTTTGTAATAGTAATTGGACAATATAGCATTATACTTTTAAATTTGATTATGCAAACTCATTAATAGAAGGCAGTCACAAATAGTCATATTTGGTTATTTTTAGATGCAGATTCTTGGCCACATTTTGCTTAACAAGTTAAAATCTCAAGGTTAGGTCTAAAAATCTGAATTTTTTATTTATACCTGTGACAATTTGAAATTATTTTATGAATCACAAAAAATAAACTATTATATTTTTAAACTAATCTATTACTGTTGGTGTGATACCTTTTGATTGCATTAAATTTTGGCTGAGGGTCCTTTGATTAGATTACTCAATAAGATCACTTTAAGGATTTTGATTTGACTATGTCACTGAACCATGATTCACTTTGATTCCCTGCCCTCATGATGGGTCTGATAAAAATGGAGACACACAGAGATAGAGAAAGAGACTGAGGAAAAGGTAGATGCTATCTTATATTTATCATAGTATGATGATAGAGATGACAGTAGGAAAACAGAAGCCCCTGATAATCTCTAAGAGCTGATGTCCGGGAAGAAATAAGCCACATGCCAGACAACTTGCAGCTGAATTTTGGAAGAGAGTGGAGTAATGAAGACCGACATATGAGGCCTGGAAAGAGACAAACCATGTGCCTGATAGCTGACAGCTGAGCTCCAGGAGTTGGGCTCAGAGACAGAGTAGACTCTGGAGTGGAAGGTAGAGACTTTGGCAGAGATTCCTGACCATTTTTGCCATGTGGCAGCTTTGTTGAGAAAGCATCTGATGGTGCCTTGGTTTGGGTGCTTCATGACCTTTGAACTGTAAAGTTTTACCCCAAATAAATTCCCTTTATTGAATCCAACTTATTTCTGGTACTTTGTTTTGGTAACCCTTTGTGAAACTCAACCAATACCCAAGGTGATTTTGATACAGATAGCCAATGGAATACTCTTTTGGAAACACCATTGAAGTTATTGCATGTAGCAGAATATTTGTGATATGATTTGTAAGTCACTTGAAAAGAAAAACAGACAAACACTCATGAATCTCCTGAATCTTGACATATTCTGGCAGGTTGGTGTATGGCAACGATATGGATAATTCTTATTGGACTTACCTTACTGTTTCTTCCATGACTGCTAGGAAATTAAAACTGCTCCTACAAAGAATTTTTTGAAAACTGCTTAAATGAAGAAATTTGAGGCTCACCAACAGAGCCCTGATGAATATGTTCCTTATTCTCCATAGTTGTAGTGCCCAGAATTTGACTATTAGAAAGGTATATGTGGTGGTTTGAAGTTTTACAGAAAAACATGTATTCCAGAAAAACATGTTCTTCAGTCTAATCCATTCTTGTGGGTGTAAACCCATTGTAGGTAACACATTCTGATGAGGATAATTCAGTTAAAGTGTCACTCACCTCATTCATGATGGGTCTTAATCCTATTACTGGATTCCTTTATGATTGGAAACAAGACAAAGAGAAAAAGCCATGCAATAAAGAAATCAAAATCAACAAAACCTGGGAGAGAAGGGGTAGGCCAGGAAACACTGCCATGTGCATTGCTTTGTGGCAGAGGAACCAAGGATTATTAACATTATACACAAATGTTGAAATATTTTAGTCTTTTCCTCTAAGATCTCAAAAAAGTTAAGTTTGCCCACTGTTACATAGCAAATGTTTTTCAACATTCTACTGGAAGTTCTAGCCAGAGGAGTTAGGCAATAAAATGAAATAAAAGGCACATAAATTGTAAATGAAAAGGTAAAACTTTCACTATTTGCAGATGACATAGTGCTATATATAAGTAGTCCCAAAAAATCTACAACACTAGCCTTCCTAATAAATGAATTCAGCAATGTTGCAGGGTCCAAGATCAACACATAAAAATCAGTAATGTTTCTATACACTAGTAACGAACAATCTGAGGAGGAAATAAAAAAAAATTCCATTTACAATATCAAATAAAATGATCAAATATCTAGGAATAAATCTAAACAAGGATGTAAAGGCCTTGTACACAGAAAACTACAACAGATTGCTAAAATAAATAAGGGAAACCCTAAATAAATGAAATAGTATTCCATGTTCATGGTTTGGAAGACTTCATATGGTTAAGATGTCAATTAAATTCTAAGCAATTTAGAGATTCAACATAATCCAAATAATTCCAAAAGCCTTCTTTGCCAAAATGGAAAAAACAAACATCAAATTTATATGGAAAGATAAGGGGACTTGAATAGCAAAATCTATCTTGATAAAGAAGAACAATGTTGGCAGACTCACATTTCCAGATCTTAAAACTTGTTACAAAGCCATTGTAATCAAAATAGTATGATACTGGCACAAGGAGAGACATATAGACCAATGGAATCAAACTGAGAGTTCAGAAATTAGGCTTCACGTTTATGGCCATGTGATTTTTGACAAGGATGCCAAGGCCACTCAATGGATTAAAAATTGTCCCTTCATGAAATAATGCTGAGAATACTGAATATTCATGTGCAGAAGAATTAAGGTGGACTCTACCTAACACCTTATACAAAAATCAACTTAAAATGGATCATAGACCTAAATATAAAAACCAGAACTATAAAACTCTTAGAAAAAATGTTGGGAAGCATTTTAAAGATCCTATGTTAAGCAATGATTTCTTAGATTTTACAACCAAAGCACTAGCAACAAAGCTAAAAATGATAAATGGGACCTCATCAAAATTACGAACTTTTGCACATCAAAAAACTTATCTTAATAGTAAAATCACAACCTACTCAATGGGAGAAAATATTTGAAAACACATATCCAATAAAGGTTTAATATCCATAATATATAAAGTTACATATAAAAAAGATAATTAAAATATAAAAATAAAAAAACCATTTTAAAATTGTGCAAAAGACTTGAATGAACATTTCATTAAGCAAGATATACAAATGTCCAAAAAGCATATGAAAAGATACTCAACATCCCAAACTATTTGGAAAATGTAAATCAAAATCAAAATGAGATACCACTTCACACCAACTAGTACTACTAAAATGATCAGAAAATAACAAGTGTTGGAGAGTATGCAGAGAAATATGAACATTCATTCTTTGTTGATGGGAATATAAAATGGTACAGACAATGTGGAAGACAGTTTAGCAAATCTTCAGAAAGTTAAGTATAGACTACCATATCACCCAGCAATCCCACTTCTACATAAACACCCAAAAGTTTTAAAAGCAGGGACTAAATCAGATATCTGCACACTAGTGCTCATAATGTCATTATTCACACTTGCTAAAAGATGGAAGCAATCCAAGTGTGATTCAACCAATGAATGGATAAACAAAATGTGGTCTTTTCCTACAATGGAATATTATTCAGCTGTAAAAAGGATTGAAGTTCTGGCACATGCTACAATGTGTATAAACCTTGAAGACATCATGTTGAGTGAAATAAGCCAGACACACAAGGTCAAGTATTGTATGAATTCACTATTATTAAATAATTAGAATAAACAAAGTCACAGGATCATAATGTAGACTATAGATTATTAGGGGAAAGGGTGGTGTAGAAATGAGAAGTTAATGCTTCAATTGTATTGAGTTCCTTTTGAAGTTTCTGGTAAAGGTATAGCAAAGTGTGGTTGTGATTATATTACAAAATTGTGAACAAAATTAACAGCACTGGATTATACAAGTGAATGTAGTTAAAAAAGGAAACTTCATGTTGCATATAAAAATAAAATTAAAATTAAAAAAAACATATGAGTGCACAATTCAGTGAACCATATTGTAAATTATAGAGTTTAATTAATAGTACAATTATAAAATATTCTTTCATGATTTCAAAAAAAAAGTACCACATAAATGCAAGGTGTTAATAATAGGGTGGTATATGGGAACTCTGTATTTTATGCATTATCTTTATGTTAATCTACAACTTCTCTATTAAAAAATAAGAAAAATATTTTTAAAAAGCTGCTCCCATACTGAGGAGACTCACATTCTAAAAGTTCCTATATGCCAGCAAGAAACAATAGTGGGTTCAAACTTTGTTTAGAATATGTTCTTATGGTAGCTGCACTGGAATAGGAATAAAAAACAAACAAACAAATCTTACATATAGAGTTAATTCTCCCAAGGAATCAAGGAATTAATAGAGAATTAATCCTCCAAGGAATCAAGGAAAGACTATGACAACTTTCCAGTCTAGCATTTCCCCATTGAATTAGTCAACCAAAGGGGTGCTGAAGCAAAATACCAGAAATCTGTTGGCTTTTATAAAGGATATTTATTTGGGGTAGAACTTACAGTTACCAGGCCATAAAGCATATGGTACTTCCCTCATTAAAGTCTTTTGCCACATGTTGGAGCAAGATGGCTGTCAAAGTCTGCCAAGAGTCCAGGTTTCCTGGGTTCCTCTCTTCCCAGAGCTTGGTTTTCTCTAGGCTCAGCTGCCCTGCTCTCTCCACAAGGCCACCTGTAGACTATCAAGTGACTGGCTCTCTCTTTCCCCAGGACTCAATTCTTTCTAGGCTCAGTTGCACTGCTCCTCTGTGTGCTTACTTCCTGGGCTCCAACTCAAAACTCAAAACTCCCTTCTCTGCAGTGCAGTTTTTCTGTGAGTCCCTACCCACCAAGGGGGTGGGGATGCAACATCTTACTGATGTGGCCCAATCAAAACCTTAATCATTATTTAATCAAGTAAAAGTGAAACCTCTAAATCCAATATAATCTAATATGCCTGGGGGGTCAGACCAGTTTACAAACATAATCCAATATCTAGTTTTGGATTTCATAAACAGTATCAAACTGCCACACCCATATTCTACTATTTTAGGAAATGTGTTCAAACTATTATCTCTGCTTCTCAAAGTGGCCTTTGTGACAAATTGGCTGATGTAAATAAACCTGTATGGTTTATTTAGTACCTGATACAGGCCTACTTCTGTGTTAATCTTAGCAGCAGTGCTGCAAAAGAAAGCATCACTCGTATGTATTCTCATGCCTGAGATCTTGGGAAAGAGAAGAGTATAAATTTAAAAATTACTGCTGTCTCAACCTCTCTAAAACATTTGGACATAAACCACTACAGCACAGACCACTATTTAACTGCATGGAGATCTCCAGAGAGCACAGCATTTGTTCTGTCAAATACAAAGTGTGACCATATCAACAACACCTATAGCTCTCAGTCAAAGGTAACTTATATCAGATAGTGTTCACCAGAAGTCCTTATGACCATGGGTACTAAATGCAGAGGAAACTCACCTTAACAGTTTCACAATTAGAGTAATTGTCATTTATTAGGAAACACCTCCAGTAAATATCTGTCTGTGAGCATTCCAGAGAAATCCTGTGAGCACACTGGAAAAACCTAACAAGAAACTCAAGAATATGTATGCTTGTGTTGGGGAGAGATTTGCTTTGAAAAGACCTGGAGATCATACAATAGCAGAAATGGTGAGGCACAGAGACATGCATTTTATTTTTATTAATGTATTTTCATTTTTATCCTTTACCTCAGTATTTACAGTCTGAGGAAAGATGTATCACGGGAAATAGCCAATGAGTCACCAAGTCCTAATGATAAGTTTTTGGTATCATTTTCCATATTTTTCCAATCTTCTCCATTTATACTGACCCTGCTTTAATCCACGTCCTCTTCAACTTTCAAAAGTTTTATTAGAACAAGATATTAATTTGCTTTACTCATTTCTGTATTCCCTTGCCATAAACCATTTTCCCCACTTTCTTCTTAATGACCTTCAATTACTCCAAATTATATATGGGATGCAGTTGAAATGACTTAAACTAGCATTATTCAAGGCATGAAACAACTGTCTCACTTTTACATTATTGTCTTCCACAATTTTTGTACATATATAGTGCTGTACAAATGTGTGTTCAATAACCATCTCTTATATGTGAAATCCCATCCTGTTTCACGTCATCTCTTTATAATACTTGGGACAGTTGATCGTGTCATCCTAGAAATTTTTTCCTCTCTTTGATTTTCACTGCTTCAGAACACCTCCTTAATCTCTGGCTTCTACTGCTTCTTCTCCATTGCTGGATTCTTATTATCACTCACTAAATGTGGATACTAAGAAGATGGCCATTTTTAATATCATTTTTATTTTAAAATAACTTTAAACTTACAAGTCCAGTTAAAAATTAATAAAAAACCAATAATGTAAACTCCAAGCCTGCCTCTCTACCAGATACCCATGTTCCTTGACATATAATACTTCCATGTATATCACCTAAGAATGACGAAATTCACTTATGTAACTACCTTAAGTGCAGTTATCAAGTTCAAGAAATTTAACATTGATATAAAATTTATAGTCTATCTTTCAATTTTTCTTATGTCCCAGTAATGTCCTTTTGGGTCTTTTCTACCCCATTATTCAATCCAGTCTTGGATCAGTTATTGCATTTTTTCATTAACATTTTTACTTTGAAATAATTTCAAACTTACAGGACAGCTGTAAAAATAATACAATCACATTCTGATAACTCTAACATAATGCCATACCCCTGGATACTCAGCTCCACCAATTTTAAAATTTTGCCACATTTGCAGTATTATTCTATATACCTAACACTCTAGCAATCCATCATGTCTCTCTACTCCCTCTCAATCATCTGTCTATCATTTTATCTATTTTGTGAACATTTGAGAGAAGGTTGCATGCATCATATCCTTGAACAAATAATACTTCCATGAACATTTCTTAAAAACAAGGATAGTCACTTATGTAACCACTTGAAGTGCTGTTATCAAGTTCAAGAAATTTAACAATGATATAAAGCTTACATTCTTTATTCAGATTTTTCATATGTCCCAAAGATGTACTTTGAGGCTTTTATCCTCTAATCTTAAATCCCATCCAGGTTCATATATTGCATTTAATTGTTATTGTCCCTTTAGATTCTCTTTTTTTCTTATTTTTTTATATTGTGGAAATATATAGACAACAAAAACCCTCCCATCACAATCCCTCCCAAGCATACCACTGGTTGGTGTTAAACATGTCCACAATGTTGTGATACTGTCATGACCATCCATTACTAGAACTTTCCCTCCAACTTAAACAGAAAACCAATATCCATTAAACATTAAATCCCAAATGTTCATCTTCCCTTCACTAATAATCTCTACTCTACTTTCTGCCTCTAGGAATTTTTACCATGGAGTTTAAATTTAACATCCTAAAAATATAAGGATCTTGTTTGTTTTGACACCTACTTATCTTCAATAACATACATTAATTATGTCCCTATATCCCCCCCACCTTTATGTAATTCTTGTCATAACTGACATATTTATAAATTTTGACTCCAAAATCATTGATGAATCATTACATTTTAGACACTTGCCTTTTGTTCCCTGTAGGGAGTAAAAAGTGGAATTACAAACCCAAAATACAATAATGTTGCTATTTATATTAACCCAAGTTGTTACATTTAACAGAGATCCTTATTTCTTTATGTGGCTTTGATCTTATGTCCTTTCTTTTTAATCTGCAAAATCCCCTTTAGCATATTATAGGGCCAGTCTAGTGGTGACAAACGTCTGTTTTTGTTTATCTGGGAACGTCTTAACATCTCCCTCATTTTTAAATTCATTTTACATTCTATTGTATTTATACATTCTCCCCCAGTTTTGAAGGACAATTTTACCAGATAGAGTAGTATTGTTTCACAATAAAAGAACAAAAATGGAAAAATAAAGATATAAAGATGAAGGAGTGAGAAGAAATAGATCTTTTGGTAGATCAGTAACCAAAGAAAAAGAAGAAAAAAAAGAAAAAGAAACAAGCCGAGAAACAAAGGAAAGGGATGCAAAACAAGCAAGAAACAAGACATCAGCAACTCATTTTTTAAAAAAGGAGACAGAAGAAAAAAATAATAAACACGGAAAAACAGCCTTCTCTCTTAGACGCCTAAGGATCTTCTCAGGCTATTGGTGTTCCTCAATCACTCACCCTGTAGCCTACCCTCTGCAGGTTTTGAACTGGGTTTTAGTGAGTACATTAGGGTAAATAAAAGAAAAGGAATCTTATTTTTTAAAATAAGATATCCAAGAAAAGCTAATATAAAGAAAATTTCTACACATTATAAAGTATCAACTGGATGCCTGATAACCTGGTAAATCATTTCTCAAGGAATAGTCAGGAATTGAACCAACAACCTCGTATATGCTAGGAAGGAATTCTTCCTTTGAGCCATTCTGACACCTTGGATTAGTTAGCCTTTCAGAAGTCTATCCGCCCCTTTTCCCTTGAGCAAGTTAGATCCCCTGCAGTCAGCTGCAGTGGTGCTGATTGCCACCTGTCTCTGCCTCCTCACTGATGTACTTCCTCTCTACCTAGATGGCTTGCTGCAACCGCCAGCCTGAGGTGATTGCCCTCCCTCTCCCTGTCAAGTCTGGGTCTCTTCCAATATGTAAATATATAGGGACTCCTTGTTGTTTTCTGTGAATGTGTCTTGTCCAGGACATTTTTGAGTGGTCCTATGAATTTCCCTGTTTACGTGAATCTTAATATCCCCTTTTACCAGAAACTACGTATCATCTTGGTCCCAGGCACCATACTGTATATCCCACAGCTAGGAATCTTTTGCCCCAGGAAGCTATGAATTAACTGTTCTGCAGCATTTTTTTGGAGATTTCTATGAGCCACCTCTACATGAGTGCAAGTTATGTGATGGTAAGCCTTCAACAAGTGTCCTGGGTCAATACTTCAGGCCACCACCATAAAGTTAGGCTCAAATACAGGTGTACTCATTGTGTACATGAGGATTTTTCTGTTCCATTCAGAACCAATAGCTGGTAGTCTTACTAAAAGAATAGGACAGCTCTGAATCAACTGGTGTGGGGATGGAAAAGTGCCAACAAGAGCAACTATAAAGAGGTTTTCTTACCATTTTTAAGTTGCTCTTTTCTGGATTCTTCAATCACCCTGTTACTGCACCCTCTAATTCTTTCTAGAAATTTGAAAAAGATGTTTCTGCCAGGTTGTGATGTATTTTCAAAGTTTCTCTTGGTCATTGGAGCTTGAAACATCTCACTCCTCCATCTTGACTTGGTCAGGGCCATGACTTTAACATTTACTTCAAAAGATAAGTCAAAGTCATTGGGCAGACTTCCAAGAAAATGGTATCAAAGTAGTAGGCAGAGTCAAATTCCATTACAAAAAAGAATGGGGAAGGGGCAATAACCTATCTAATGGAGCTGCTTTGGAGATATATAGCATAAGAAAGTGCTACGCATCATCCAGGAGGGAACTAGACAGATAAAGAAGCCAAAGGAAAACCATGAGTTACTCATCCCTGTGGCTGGATATGGCACATATACACCACCCTCAAGGCAAATAGACTCAGTAAAGTCCCTGACTCACTGCAACCAACAGAGTGGGACAGAGCATTCCCCGGGAGGAAGAGATGTCTGGTGGAAGGTGAAGACTGGTTTCTTTTTGGTGAGTTTGGCCAGCTAAACCCCTTTGAATTTCTGATGCAGCCACAGGGAGAAGGGAGGGGTGATCTGATCAGACAGTCTATAACACCCAGCCAAATTGGGCGACAGAGAAACTACATTAGAGAGGGGTCAGAGAGAGGCACCTAAATATCCCAGTTTGGAAAACTATTAGAAGCCTAACCCACCTGAGGGAAAGAGGGCAGATAGAGCCAGATAATCTGGCTGACGCCTAATTAAGCTGTGGAGTTGCTCTAGCTCGGTGGAGGAATCCCTGCTTTGTATATACAAGGTCCCTGGTTTAATTCCTGGGTCTCCTTAGAGAAGTGATCCAAAGAGTGATCTAACAGCTATCAGGTACCTAGATATTATGTTATGACAGGGAACATATAGGCAGAAATTTTCTTGTTTTAGGTTTTATTGTATCTGTTATTTTTTATTCTTTTATTTTTATCAGTACTTTTTTTCTTTATATTATCCACTAAAACATGGTAACTCAACCACAGAGGGCACACTGAAGGGTGATTGATGAGCACCAACAGCTTGAGAAACTCCTTAGGGGCTTAAGAGGGAAAGGTGTTTTTCATTGGATTTTTCATTCTTGTTCTTGATCGTTTGTTTCTTATTTGTTGCCTTTTCCTTTTGTTGCTTTTCTTTTTCTTTTACTAATTTTTTCTACTTATTTTATTTATTTTCTTTCTTTCATTTTTGTATCTTCTGTTTACTGTTGTTTTGGTTTCATTCCACCTCCTTTTGTTTGGTCTTTTTTTCAAAATCTTGTTTCCATATATACAATTTTTTTTTCTCTTTTCCTCTCTTCTCATCATTCTGGACTTTAAATTCATTCTGTTTTTTTTTTTTAATTTTTTTTATTTTTTGCTATTTTGTAACTCATTTCAATTTTTCTCTTCCACTTTTTATTCTTATTCCTTTTTGCTTTTTTTTGAATTTTTATTTGTATTAGTTATTCATTTTCTTAGATCTTCAATGGTTACTTTTCTACCTTTTAAAAATTATTATTACTATTATTCTTTTTCTCTTCTTATCTTTTTCCATTTCTCTGGTCCTAATATTGTTTTGCAAGAAAACACAGTCAACTGCAAGAATATAGAATATGAGGAACCAAGTGTCTAAAAGGAATCTTACTACACACAAT
>JAQZBX010104387.1:0-10962 GCA_029593785.1 Cabassous unicinctus | reverse complement strand
TTAAGATGTTTATTCTATGTATTAGAAAAATATTTCACCTCGATCTGTGAGAGCTTTTCTGGGAAAATAAAGATGTGGCTTTCTTTTCATTTCAAAAATTTTAAGTTGATTTGTGCATTCTCTTCTTTGCATATGAGTGTCTCAATATGACAAAACCTTAGCATGATTCCGGTCATGGATGTAAATCATTTTTAGGTCACTAAATGCAACCTGGTCCAATGCATGGCAAATGCTTGTCTCTATTAAATCCTTGAAAATACAGGGGCAAATGAATTAAGGTGGGTTAAAACACATTGAACTATGGCACAAAAGGAAAAACAAAAATTACTATGCTGAAATCTTGCTCCTAAATAATGATCCTATATTTAACTGTGTTCAATCACTAAGGCCTTCAGTACCTATACAGGTGACTCTAAATTTTTTTTTTTATTGGCCATGGACTCTTTTTTTTTTATTCACATTCCATTGAATGATAAACAGTCTATTGGCATAGGGAAGAATAGCAGAAATCAAATGCTGCTTGTGGCAAATATCATGATTTAATTATTTCAGAAATAGCTATTATTAACAATTTTATTAATGATCCAAGAGTTGTAGGACAAAATTAAATAGTTTAATACACATGCAGTTAGAGATCAGCAATAAGAATGAGAGAGAATGGACCAGAATAAATATTTAAGGATCTCATGGTCAAATTTCTCCAAATTTAGGAAAGACATCAAATCATAGGATCACAAATGCCAGCAAGCCTCCAGGAAGAATAAATGCAAAAATCAAATCACCAGACTATAAAACTCATGGAGATTCATCAGATTCACTGACAAAGAGCAAAGGTAAGTGTACAATTACAAAAGCAGACAGAGGACAACCAGCAAGATGGCGGCAGAGTAAGGAGCTCCCAGAGTCAGCATGTGCTAAAAGGCAATTAGTAATCACTCAGAGCTATCTAAAGCACCTGTTTGGGGGCTCCAGGAGACTAAAAGAGCACCCTGCAACATCCTTGAAAGAAAGGAAGGAGGAGACTGCCCATCTGCAGAGAAGATTCTTAAGTAGAGAATTCCATGCCGCAAAGGCCAGTGCACAAGCCACATCAGGAGCTATTCCGTAGCTGAAATTGGAAACTCCAATTCTCAAACACAGGGGAGGGAGAGACAGTTGGGCATCAACTTCAGCTACTGATTAGCAAATTTGATGAGCTAATGTATAATCCTAAGAACAGCTAAAGTTTGAACCTGTACAAATCAGAAAGAGTCCAGTAGCTGCCATTTTGACTCCACCCACAGCATGAGGGGAAGCCAGGTTGACTGAAAATCACAGTGATGGTAGAGATGCTTTTTTTTTCACTCAGATCAGCCTGCAGCACCTAGGCTAGGCTTCAGCCCCATCTCTAGCAGGGAGAAAGCTGGCAGGCCCTGCACCAGCCTCTCCAGGTAACTGCAGGTACATTCAGCTGGCACAGACTGAATAGTTGGAAGTTTACTGGGGCAACTGCGGTCATTTAGACCCACATGACAAAGATTGCTGCTCATGCCTGCATCTCCATCCCCGCCCCAGGCAGGGGAGAAAGAGGCATGAAGCTTCATCAGTCTCTCTGGGCAACTACAGTCTAGGTCTGCATGACTTGGAATATTACACATGGCTCTGACTCTGTCTCAACCACTGGCAAAGAAGAAAGTTGGGAGAAGCTTACTTGGTCCCTGGAGCAATGAGGGCACCTTGAGCAGCCACAGCTTACAGCACCAACTATATCCTTGGCTCCTACTACAAAACAGCAAGGGAGAAAGGGCCAGAAAGCCCAAAACTAAAAAGACAAATTGCACCTAGAATAAATATTCTAGTAAGGCAAATGCCAAGACACCAATAAAAAATTACAATCCACACCAAGAAACAGGAAGATTTGTCCCAGTTAAAAGAACAAGATAAACCTCCAGATGACATATAGGAGTTGAGACAACTAATCATAGATGTTCAAACAAAACCCCTTAGTAAATTCAATGAGATAGCTGAAGAGATTAAGGATATTAAGAAGATATAGGTTGAGCACAAAGAAGAATTTGAAAGGAAATATAAAAAAATAGCAGATCTTATGTGAATGAAATGTGCAATAAATGAAATTAAAAATACACTGGAAATATATAGCAGCAATTTTGAGGAGGCAGAAGAAAGGACTGGTGAGCTTGAATAAATGGCCTCTGAAAGTGAACAAACAAAAGAACAGATGAAGAAAAGAATGGAAAAAATTAAACAGGGTCTCAGGCAACTAAACAAGAGCAAGAAACGTACAAACATATGTGTCATGGGTGTCCCAGAAGGAGAAGAGAAGGGAAAAGGGGCAGAAGAAATGTTTGAAGAAATAATGGTAGAAAACTTCCCAACCCTATAGAAGGACATAGACATCCATGTCCAAGGAGCACAACGTACTCCCATCCAAATAAATTCAAATAGACCAAATTTGAAACATGCTAATCAGAATGTCAATTGCCAAAAACAAAGAGAAAATTCTGACAGCAGCAAGAGAAAAATAATGCATAACATATAAGGGATATCCAATAAGATTAGTGCCAATTTCTCATCAGAAACCATGGAGAAAAGAAGACAGTGGTATGATATATCTAATATGTTGCAAGAGAAAAACTTCCAGCCAAGAATCTTATATCCAGCAAGATTGTCTTTCAAAAATGAGGGTGAGTTTAACATATTCACAGATAAACAGAAACTGAAAGAATTTGTAACCAAGACACCAGCTATGAAAGAAATACTAAGTCTGTGCTACAGCCTGAAAAGAAAAGACAGGAGAGAGAGGTCTGGAAGAGAGTCTAAAAATGAAGAATATATCAATAAAAGTAACTAAAACTGTCAAAAGAGTGGTGAAATAAAATATGACAGATAAAACCCAAATATTCAGGAAAAACCTTAACCAATGATGTAAAGCACTTGCATTCAGAAAACTACAACTCATTTTTAAAAGAAATAAAAAAAGAACTAAATAATTGGAAGAACATTCCATGCTCACAGATTGGGAGACTAAATTTCATTAAGATATCAATTCTACTCATATTGATATACAGATTCAATGCAATCCCAATAAAAATACCACCAGCATATTTTAAATAAATGGTAAACACAATTATCAAACTTATTTGGAAGGGTAAGGGGTCCTGAATATCCAGAAACATCCTAAAAATGAAAAGCAAAGTTGGAGAACTCTCATTTCTGGACTTTAAATCATATTAACTAGCTACAGTGGTGAAAACAGCATGATACTGGCATAAAGACAGACACATAGACCAATGGAACCAAACTGATGGTTCAGAAACAGACCCTCACATCTATGATCAAGTGATTTTGGACTAGCCTGTCAAACCCACCCAGCTTGGGCAGAACAGTCCATTCAACAAATGGTGCTGAGAGGACTGGATATCCATAGCCAAAAGAAGTAAAAAGGACCCCTATCTCATACCTTATACAAAAATTAAGTCAAAATGGATCAAAAACCTATATGTAAAAGCAAGAGCCATAAAGCTTCAAGAAGAAAATGTAGGAAAATATCTTCAAGAGGTGGTAGATGGTGGATTCTTAAAGAAGAAAAAAGGAGGACTCAGATGGACTACTCATGTTTAATGTATGTAGAAGTGTTAATTAACTTTAATGTAAAAGTGTGGAAATGTACAGAGTTGATGGTAACAGATTATGGTGAGTAACAGGGGATTTATAAATGGAAATGTGGCTCAAAATGGTAGTCTAAGGATGCAAATATCAATTGATGAAAAGCTAGAGAAAAATCTAGGGACTGAAAGCACAGTAAACCCAGAGATGGATGAGAATTGGGGTTTATGGTACAGATGTAAGAGTGTCCTTTGTGATCTAGAGCAGATGTATATCACTATTGCATGGTAGTGGAATGTGGAGAGCATGGGAAAAATCCAACTGGAGTAACCTATGGATTGTGGTTAACAGTAATACTGTAATTTTCATGCAGTATGTGAAAGATGTGCTGTGTTGATAATGGGGTATTATGGAGAAAGTGTGCCAAATGTACACTGTGGACCTGTTAATCTGTGGATATTACCTCATAAACTGTAACAAATGTTTCACCATGGTGTGATGTTTTGATAGAGTTGTGTTGTTTGAGAATTCTGCACATGTGCATTATTGTTTTGCAAGTTTTCAACTTCTGTCATAAAAATATATTTAAAAAATAATAATATGATGGATTGGGGAGAAAAGAGACCAAATGTAAGATAACAATTATAGTTAATAGTAAGATTTTGACAATATTCTTTCATAATTTGTAACAAATGTCTCACAATGCAAGGTGTTGCTGGTGGGTTGATGCATGGGACCCCTGTATGATGTTATGCATGTTTGCTTTGTAAGTTCACATCTTTTACTATACACTTATTGTTTATGTATGTTCACGTAAAATGTTATAAAAATAATAATAATATGGTGGACTGGGGGAAGAATACTTTGGTTAATAGTAATATTTTGAGGATGCTCTTTAATTATTAGTTTAAATGTTTCACAACAATGCAAGGTATCGATGGCAAGGTGATATATGGTAGCCCTGTGTGATGTTATGTATGTTTGTTTTGCAAGTTCTCAACTGTTACTATACATTTATTGTTTATGTATGTATATGTAAGAGTGATATACTTCAATAAATTTTTTAAAATGTGATAAAAAGGCAAACAGAGGAAAATACATATCACATACAGAAGAAAAAGCATAATTATAAAAGACTTATAATCCAAAATGAAAAAAGTCAGAAAATAATGGAAAATATCTTTAAAGTACTGAAAGTTAAATACCCATTCCACATCTCAATACCCACTGAAAATAAATTTTAAATAAAAGATGAAAATAAAACTTTTTTAGCAAAATAAACACACACGCACAAAGAAATATTTTTTTCCCTGCAGATTTTACTTTAAAAATCATCCAGGTAGGAGTATGATAACAGAAGGACAGCTGAGTATGAACATAAGCATATATGGCAATGTAACTGTAAAATTGAAGGTAAATGTATCAAATATTTGATTTTTAAACTCTTGATTGAATTAAAAATAATTTCCTAAAGCAAAACAAGTTTGAAGAATTTTGGATGTATACCATATATATAAAAGAAAAATTATGATAAAAGTAGCACAATGATTGGGAAAGAAGAATTGAATCTCTACTATTTTACAGTTCTTACATGATAAGTTATGTGGTATATTATTCTAGGTAGACTATGATAAATTAAATATGCATATAATAAACTCTAGGGCAACCAATAAAAAAGAGAAGACCCAAAAATTACAAACATAAATGGTTAAAATAAGGATATCATTATGGTCACCCACAAATATGAAAAGGAATATAGAAAATTTTATAAACTACTTTTAGTTGTTAAATTTGATAATTTAGAGTAAATATGCAATTGTTTAAAATGTTCACATCAGAAGAAATGATAGCCTTAATATTCCTATACCTTTTAGAGAAATTGAATTTTTCCTTTAAAATCTTCTAAATGACTATTTGAAATTTGTTTTACAAATGTGAAAATCGCATATATCCCTCATACTGGAATGTGGACATAGTGCTATATGAAACTTCTTCAACCATGCAGAAGAGGACATATTTGGATATAGTAGAGCAACAACAGAACAAACCTGGGTCCCACGATTACCTCATGGAAAAGAGCCACCCACAAAGCCTAGTCAGCTAAAGTCTGCACTGTTAACCCAAGGATACTTTCCACTTTGTTGAGCCACTGTTTCTGAAGCCCTTTCTTACAACAGCCTGTATCTAAGTGATAGAACTACTCTCCCTACCCCAGTCACATCACTTGATAAATCAATCTTTCCATTGCAGTGTTCTTCCTTTCTGGAAACAAGACTGTACATGTATGTTTGAGAACATTCAGCAGCTATCTCCAAAATTACACTGTCTTCTATTAACAGCTCTAGAGAACACTGATAGCAACATACACCTCTCAAAAATCCCTGCTTTTTGTTAATGCTTTTTAATATAATAAAGTAATTATTGCTTTTTTCAACTCTGAAAAAATAGTATATTTTTGTAGAAAAAATGTTATATCATGGAGTGGTGAGTAATAATTCAATCTCTAAAGTCAGACAGCATGGCTCAAATGTGAGCTTGGCCTTTAACCTATTGACTGACCATGACTAAGTTATGTTCCAGTTTCATCCTCTGTAAAATGCAGCCTTTCAAAAAAATTTATTGAAGCACTCTTCTAAGTACTGGGAATATAGCCCTGGACAAAATTGGGAAAATATTGTGCCCATAGAGCTTTTATAGTGGAGGAAAGTAGAAAGGAAACAAAAGCCTTAAGGAAAATATTGAGAATGTTAGAGTAACTGCTATGGAAAACAAACGCAGCAAGGACAAGGGATGGGATCAGGCACTATTTTTAAATAAGGTGGTAAGAGATGGTATTATGAGAAAGTGAATGAGAAAAGACCCATGCAGTTATCTGGGGGATGGGAATTTTTGGAAGAAGAGAAAAATGAAAGAAGTCCAATAGCTTCAGGGCTAATGTGTAGAGGGAAGCAGGAGAAGTTGAGTTTGGCTGTGCCAAAGTGAGTGTAACAGATGCAATGATAAAGAATGAGTTCATAGAAATAAGACAAAGGAACAAATTCATGTTGGAGTTGAGGTTCTTATGAAAATTTTGAGTTTTACTCTGAGTGTAATGGGAAGTCACATAGGTTTTGGAAGAAAAGTGACATAATATAATTTACATTTTAACAGTAACACTCACTCTGGCCCCTACATAAAGATTCAGCTTGAGGGGAATAAGGCAGAAAACAGGGAGACAATCTAGAAGGCTGCAGCAATATTTTAAACCTGAGATTATTGGTCTTTTGGGCCAGGGTGGTAGCAGAGGAGGTGTTGAGAAATTGTCACCCTCCAAGTATATTTGCACAATATGATATGCCGATGGACTCCATGTGGGGTGTGTGACATAGAGAAAATGCCAGGATCAGGCTTAAGTCTTTACATGAACAAGTGGGAGGACGACTTTCTGTTACCTGAGATTAAATTTTTGGTATTTCAAAAAAACTACCCGAGAGTTATCTTGTGAAGATAAATTACATGGATTATATACCGAAAGCCCTTTTAATATTGTTTGCCACGGATTAGGTGCTGAGTTAATATAATCTGTTTTTACCATGATTATATAGCAGTAATAATTTATAAACAAAAACTAATGTTTATATTTTGTCATGCTCTATTATAGTCCTACTTTCTTAATCATTTTTAAGTGTTTCAAATTTATAATACATTGTATTTAGACATGATACCATGAACAAAAGGAAGTTTTCTTAAAAATATTTCAAAACACATCTTATATAAAATATGATATGCTCTGATTTAAATAGGGGAAATACAGGAAAAATGCAAATAGTCTAGTGTTTTCACATTGCCCAAATGGTATGTTACATTTATCTAATGACAAATGCTTTCTAGAATATATTATAAGAAAACAGGGTAGTCTGAATTTAATTAAAATATAAGTTTTTCCTGAACTTTTCATGTCTGAAAAATTAGAGCATCTATTGACCATTTTATCAAAACTAACCAAAACAATGAATTTTCTAAATTACAGAAATGCACATAAATGAAACCAAGTCCAGCACAGTTCATAAGAAAGACTAGAAAATGTAAAGAGCTTGTAAATATCAGATAAGATACAATGCATGTAAAAGATGAGGGATTAGTCAAAAAGAACATTATTAAAAATATATGATGTGGCTCAAGCAGTTGATGGCCTATTTCCCACATGGGAGGTCCCAGGTTCAAAAAAACAGACAACAAGCAAACAAATGAAAAAAACTTGGGAACCAAAGTGGCTAAGTGGTTGAGTGCTGGCCTCCCACATAAAGGTCTGGGATTCAATCCCCGGACCCGGGACCTCCAAAAATAATTAAATAGATAGAAGAAAGATAGATAGATAGATAGATAGATAGATAGATAGATAGATAGATAAATCAAATGCTTACCAAAGACATCTTTGCAAATAAAAAATAGAAATTGCCATAAATACAGATTCTAAACAGTATAGAGTTCTGAGCAAAAATAGTCAAAATAAAGTAATTTATATGGATATAATATGTTAAAATTTTTGTATGAATGAAATTTAATATAAAATTCAATTAAAAGTCAGGATGTAGAGAAAATAATGTACATTTTATATATTTGAATGACTTAATGAATGTTTTTGAGCTAGTGAAAAGTCATTACTATTTTACTCCTAAAAGAGATGGTGAACTTTATTTTAATCTTCAAAAATCATTTAAGAAAATGTACAAATTCTTTAAAAATGTAAAATAAATTAAGAGAACATAAATTACTTGAATGCTAAAAAATGTATCTAGTACCCATTGCTTAAGCTTAAATAAAAAATAATCAAATATTTGAAAATGAAGAAAACATACTTTCTTAAATATACATTGAATAGCAAAGAAAATTTATACTGCAATTACAGTTTATGTAAGGATTTTATAAAAGGAACTTTTAGAACATACCTTGCTAAAATTTATGGGCTGTCACAAAATTTAGATTCATTGCCAATTCTTAGTTTTACAACTTTTCTCTAATAAAATTTGTGTAACAAATGAGCCAAGAATTTAATTCAAGATCACAAACTTATAGAAATTACATGAAAGGAAACAATATTTTTAATCATGCCAAAATTATATAAAGTAATATACTGATATATCACAGAATGGTAAGCTTTTTAAATGATTCACTGGAAGATACAAAAGTGATATCAGAGCATGAAGATATTTAACGTCATTAATCACAAAACTTCAGGACTTAAACCATGGAAAGACGAGGTTCTTGATTCCGTTCATCAACCAAGAAAAAATTTGTTTTAGTTTCCTAATCTGCTCAAGCAAATACTATAGAATGTGTGGATTTAAACACTGGGAATTTATTAGATTGTGGTTTTGAAGCTAAAAGAAAGTCCAAAACAAGCTGTCATCAAAGCGTCATTGAGCAATTCTCCCCCAAGCCTATGGCATTCTGGGACTATCTGCCAGTGATCCCTGGAACTTAGTTGCAAGGCACATAGATGCATCTCCTGGTCTTTCTTTTCTCTTCCAATTTCCCTTGACATTTGGCTTCTAGCTGTTACATCTGAGGCTTTCTCTCCCTTTCACTGAATATCAGTTTCTTATAAAGGACTCCAGTAAAAGGATGAAGACCCATCACAATTGAGGTGGGCTAAATCTTACTTGAAGTAACCTCATCAAAAAGCCTTACTTACAAGGGTTCACACCAAAGGGATAGATTAAATTTGAGAATATGCTTTTCTGGCATGCATAGATCCCAAACCCCCAAAATATTCAATTCTCAAAGGAAGTATTAAATATTATAGTGACTAGTGGAACCTGAAAGTTGCAAAAGGTAATAGAAAATGACAAAAACTTGCATATATGTATGTAATGCATACCTACACAGACATAGGAGACCATGAGAAAAACTGTAAAAATTTGTTGGGATACTGTTATTTTCTTTAATAATTTAAAGTATTGTCCAGTTTTTCTTCAATGTTCACATATATTTTTTCAATAACTCAATTTTATCACAATATTTTAATTTTGCTCTAAGAACAAATATCGAACTGCTGTTTTTCCTTTTTAGATATTATTTTACTTACAAATAAGATTAAATAAAAAGAATTTATAAACCACCAGTAAACATTTTCATTACAAAAGTTATTGTATATTCAAAATTATGCCAAAATATAAGTATTCTGATTCTAGTGGCCAAAATTTATTAGTACAACAAAAATTCTTTCCATATATCATCTAATTTAATCTAATAACTTTATGGATTTAGAATGATTTTTCTTGCACAACTGAGAAACTACATTTAAATTTTCAGCGACTTACTAAGGGATATATATCTAAAAATCTGGCAGATCTAGGCTCTAAACCCTAGATTGTTCAGTCTAAAGTAGCCCTCTATGACTATACTATATTTCCTATGTACAAAATAAATGGAATGACTTCTGAAAGTCCTCTCCATAAAAATTTCTCTCCATAAAAATTTCTCTGCAATTGGAACTTTCATGGAGATTTCTATGATACATTTAAAAGACTATGACATATTTTTTCACATTAGCTACCGTGAAATACACATATATTTAAACCACAGGCTTAATAAATATTTCATAGGTTCCAACTACAATGTAGTGTTCCTAAAACACATTCTTGGAAATGTTGCTGATTGTAGGTGGTGAAATACAGGATGGCTCAGCAGAAATGCAAACTAATTAAAAGATGCCAGTGTATTTAGAAAGATACAAATTAAATACCTAAATAGGCATGAAAGAAAAGTTGCATGTAAATGTATAGCATCACTGTAATTTCAATTGCCTGGAGCCCTCTCTCTTCTGTATGACATAATGGGAGCATTTTTTACTTCTTTGATCCTAAGGCTATAAATGAGTGGATTCAGCATGGGGACCACCATAATATAAAACACACCAGCCACTTGATCTTTTCCCAAGGAGTAAGAATTCTTTGGTTTTAAATAAGCAAAAATCATGGTACTATAAAAGAAGGTGACTCCCAGGAGGTGGAAGGTACAATTAAAAAGGCTTTGGGCTTTCCTGAAGTAGAATTAACTTTCAAGATAGTAGACAGAATGGACACGTAGGACGTGGAGATCATGATAAGAGACACAGATACAGTTGTGCCAGCGAAAATGAATATCATGATTTCAGTGTCATGAGTGTCAGCACAGGACAGGGCTAAAATTGGGGTTGTGTCACAGAAAAAGTGATAAATTACTTTGGATTTACAAAAATGCAAACTGTTCATGCAAAGAACATTGACAAAGGATTCAGTAAAACCAATCACATAGGAACCAGTGACCATGACATGGCAGAGTCTGGTGGAAATAATGACTGGGTAGTAAAGAGGATTGCAGATAGCTACATAG
>JAQZBX010104386.1:0-10960 GCA_029593785.1 Cabassous unicinctus | reverse complement strand
AATAGTAAATGAATTGTCCACTGTAAGACAGTAGAGACTGTATAGAATTCTAAACTTAAAGCATGGATAAGGAAAGAAAATATTTTAAAATGGGCAGAAATAAATTAGACAATAGAAAAACTAGAGATCAATGAAACAAAAATTAGATTCTTTGAAAAGATCAACAAAATTGAAAAACCAATTACTAGACTAGTCAAGAAACACAGAGAGAAAACTCAAGTTACTAAAATCAGGAATGAAAGAGGGGACATAACCAATAATCCCTCAGAAATAAAGAGAAATGTAATCAGTGCCATTAACAATTATATGCCAACAATTTAGATAACTAAAATGATTCAGAAAAGCTACCAAACTGACTTAAGAAAAAATATAGTATCTGAGTATATTTATAACAGATAAAAAGATTGAATTGGTAATTAAAACTTCCTACAAAAAATCCAAAGCATTTTTGGCTAAATTGGTGAATTCTACTAAACCTTTAAATAATTAATACCAATATCTCACAAATCATTCCAAAAATAGAATTATAGAAAACACTTCCTAACTCATTCTATGAAACCAGTATTGCATTGATACCAAAATCAGGCAAAAAGTATCACAATAAATGAAAATTACAGACCATTATCTCTTACAAAAAATGCAAAATCCTCAAAAAAATATTAGCAATCCAAACCCAGCAACATAATAATAAGATTATACACCATGACCAAGTGTCATTGATGTAAAAAATGCAAGGTTAGGTTAACATGCATAAATCAAATACTGTACTATACTATGGTAACAGAATAAACGACAAAACCCCATCTTCATTTCCATAGATTCTGAAAAATCAATTCTGACAAACATCTTTTCATGATAAAAATGCTTAAAAAAAGTGACAATGGGAGGGAATTTCCTCAATATGATAAAATACATCAATTTAAAATTTACAAATTGTTTCATTCATAATGGTGAAAGTGTCAATGTATTTTGCTTAAGATCAAGAATAAGGCAAGGATCTCTTCTAACAATTTCTATTCAACATTGTACTTTAGGTTCTAAACATCATATCTCTTCTTACATAGGACATTCTGTTGTAAATAATAAATGTAAAAAATCAACAAAGGTACAATTATAATAAATGAGTTCAACATATATATATATAGTCATATCTTCAATACATAAAATTCAATTGCATTTTTACACACTAGCAATCAACAATCTGAAATAGAAATTAAGAAAACTTTTTATGAATAAATTTAAAAGAACTATAAGATTTTTAAACTGAAAGCTGCAAAGCACTATAGAAAGAATCTGACAATATCTAGATAAATGAAAAGACACCAGTATTCATGGATTAGAAAACAATGTTTTTAAGAAAGCAACACCCTACAAATTTATCTAAAGATTCATCACATATTCAATCCCCATCATTAGCATCTCAGATGGATGTTTAAAACAATAAACTCATCTTAAAATTCATGTCAAAATGAAAGGGACCCACAATAGCCTAAGGAATCATGGCAAGCAAGAGTAAAGTTGGAGGACTAAGACTTTGCCATTTCAAAACTTACTAAAAAGCTAAGAAATCAGAATATTGTGATTTTGCCATAAGCATAGATATACAAATCAGTGAAATAGGTTGTGAGCCCATAAATAGATCCTTATAATAATAGATAACTGATTTTAGACAAGGATTCTAATACAATTAGTTGAGGGAAAAAATCATTTTCTTATTCTGTTCTGGACAATGGGCTATCCTCCTTCCTTAAAATCTTAAATAACACAAAAATTATCCCAAAGTGTATCATAGAATTTAATATAAGAGCTATATCACAAAATAATTAGAAGAAATCACAGGAGTAAATATTTATTATCTTGGTTTATGTAACGACACAAAGGCAATTCAGTAGAAAATGGATAGACTTTTCAACAAATGAATCCGGAAAAATTGTGTATTTCTGCCTTGCAAAGTTTCCTCAAAACTCAGTTTGAATATTCCACCAACATACAGGACTTCTAAATGGCCCTCATAATGTAAATTCAGATCCCTTGTGATTCTCCTGCAAAACCCCGTTTTGATTGTTTTTTTTTTCTTTCTTTCTTACCATTTACATCACCTTGCAGTTACATGTTTGCATATCATTTCTTTGTATCAGAAACCCAAATGTAATGGAACCACCAAAAACTCTTTTACTCTCTTTTATACAACTGGAACCATGCTTCAAACATCCATATGCACAAATAGACACAACTTACTAGATAATTTTATATGAATGAGTGAATAAAAGAATGAATGAATGGTAGATGGATTGATTTAAATTACTTTTGATCTTAGAGATTAGAGGGCATTCTGGAATTTTGATTTCAATGTATTCTATATTCTAATAATTTACTTTTCTTTAAACCAGTTGTTCCTACAATGAGAAATGTCTTACAGGCAGTACCTGAGAAGGCAATATAGCTTTTAAAACTCAAAAATCCAAGTCTTTAGTTCTAATGGACTTATATCTCATTAAGTTAAGTGGAAAAGTTTTTGTTATCCCTTAAGGTAGTTGACACCTAAGCTCAGGCACATTGAATGCAGATATCTTGAGAATGACTTACACCCAGTGAAACTAGGACAGATATGTGGTACTGGGAGTGGGGGACTCAAGGTAATTCCTCTTTTATGAACTTGCTATTTATTTATTTGTATTCCTTAGTATAGAATAAGTGGTGAAGAAATTATCTGTCTTATCACCAGCTGGTTATAAAATCAAGAAATATACTTATCAGAGAATAAACCCCAGAACTAATATATTAAAACAGGAAATCAGAGAAAAAGGCAAAATACAACAGGAAATGATTGCCATACAAATGAAGAAGATAAAAATCCAGAAGACATCAAAGAATAAGAACAGTATGTGGTCATACCAAAAAAGCCTTTAAAAATCATCGTAAAAAATGCTCAGGGAGTTGAGGCAAAGTAAATAGAAAGAACTCAAGTACATTAGGAAAGCAAGGTTTATCAGTAAGAGAAAAGAGGTAAAGAGAGAAATTTTAAAAAGGAAGTAAACAGTACTACTGGAAATTTAGACCACAGAAACTGAAAATAAAATTTCACAGGAGAGTTTCAAGAGCTGAATGGAGCTAGCAGAAGAAATGATAAGTGAACGTGAAGACAAGTCATTTGAAATGAGAAGACATGGAGTAGAAAGAAAAAAGAAATGTTAAAAGTGAAAATAGACTAAGACAGCTATGGGATACCATCAACCACACTAATTTTGACATTATAGGTCTCTAAGAAGAAGAAGAGAGAAAGATGCAGGAAAAATATTGCAAGAAATATTGACAGAGAACCTCCTCAAATTAGGAAAGGATGAAAATATGCACATCCAAGAAGCTCAGAGAATGCTAAACAGGATAAACATGAAGAAAAATATGCTTATCACATATTGATCATACTATCAAATACAAAGGACAAGGAGAGGGCTCTGAAAGCAACAAGTAGTGTGTTATGTACAAGGAAGTCCCAATTAGATTGCCAATTTCTTATCAGAAATCTTGGAGGAAAGAAGGCAATGGGCAGAAATACTTAATGTGCTGAAATAAAACAGCAGGCAACCAAGAATTCAATATCTTGTGAGACAAACTCTTAAAAATGATAGGGAGATTAAGACATTCCCAGGTATAAACAAAAACTGAGGGCATTCATCAACACTAGATCTGCCCTAAAACCAAGGCTAGTGGGTAGATGGTATCAGAGTAGGTAGACAGGGCTCAAATCTTTCACAAAAACAACAGAGAAAGGGCAAAAGAGCTATCCAAGGGAGCTGCTTTAGGGATCTCCATATCAAGCGGAGTGCTGCACATCATCCAGGAGAGAGAGGGACAGAGAGACTATGAGGCCAGAGGAAAACCATGAATTGCTTGCCCCTATGGCTGGGAACAGCACATATACCTCAAACTCAAGGCAAATAGCCTTGGTAAAACCCTTGGTTCATTGAAGCCAACTGAGTGGGGAAAGAACATCCAGCTCCCTAAGAGGAAGAGCTATTTGCAAGAGGGCAGAGAGTGATTTCTCTTCAGTGAGTTTGGCCAGCTGAGTCCCCTTTGAATCTCAAAAAATATACCCTACCCAGAAATAAAGTGACCCCAGTGGGAGGAAAAGAGATCTGATCAGGCAAGCAGTCATACCCAAAAGTCCTGGGAGAGAGAGGAACTAGGTCAGTGAGAAACTAACCAGCCCAGGAGAGATAAGGCAAAATGTTAGAAGCCCAACTGGCCTGAGGGAAAAGAGGGCAGGGAGAGCTTATAGAAGCCTACCTAACCTGTGGAGTGAGTGTAGCTCAATGTAGGAATGGTGCTCTCATATACTAGGTCCCAGTACCTCCTAAGAGAAGAGATCCAGAGTGATTGAGTGGGTTATCAGGCACCCAGCCAATACCTTGTGACAGGGAACTTATAGACTGAGATTTTTGTTTTATGGTTTTTGGTCTGTTATTTTATGTTTTTTTAATAATTTTTATTCTTTATTTTATTCACTAAAACTAGTTACCTCACATGTGGAGGGCAGGCTGCAGGGTGATTGATTGATGGGCACCAGGAGCCTGGGACCATTCCTAAGGTCCTAAGAGGGAAGGCTCTTTTCCTGGGTTGTTTTTGTTTTTTGTTCATTGTTTTTTCTCTTTCTTGATTTCCTGTTTTATCTTTTGGTTACTTTTTCTCCTTAGTTCTTAATTTCTTTGCTTTCTATCATTCTTCCCTCTTCTGTTGCTTTTCTTTCATTCCACATTCTCTTGTTTGGTCCTCATTTTTTCTTCTTCTTCTTCTCATCTTTCCAGCCTTGTATTTTATTCTATTTTTTTCTTCTTTCATTTTTTTATTCCACCATTTTAATTTTTATTCCTTTGTATTTTTTATGATCTTTTACTTTTATTATTTTTCCTGGCTCTTTTATAATTCCATTTTTATCTTTTTTTATTATTGCTATTATTCTTTTTCTCTTTTATCTCCTTCATTTTAAATTGTCTTAATTTTTTAAGGGAACACAGACAACTACAAGTATATATAAAAAGTGGAGCCTGGTGTCAAAAAGGAATCTAACACAAAACAAAACAAAATAAAACCAAAGAACAGAATGAATAAACCCATCAAGTTAAAAATATGCCTAGACACCAGCAAAAAAATTACAAGCCATATTAATAAAAGGAAGACAAGGCCCAGTCTAATGAAAAATCAAAAAACAGGAGGAGATGCAGAACATGGAACAACTAACCAAGGATGTAGAAAGAAATATGAATCCACATAATCTAGTGAAGGAAGAGACGAAGGAGAGTAGGAATACACTGGGGGATATACTGACAAAATTATAAACATATATAAAAATTAAACAGATATGATTCTGATGAATGGCACAATGCAAGAAAAAAATGCACTGGAAGCACATAATAGTAGATTTGAACAGGGAGAGGAAATAATTAGCAATGTCAAAAATAGTACATCTAAAATTGGGCAAATAGTAAAACAGATAGATAAAAAGATTTTAAAAAATCCAGCAGGGACTTAAGGATTTGAATGACAGCTAGAAATGCACACACAAATGAATTATATGGATCCCAGGGGGAGAAATAAGGGAAAGGGGGCAGAAGGAGTATAGGAGTGTTAGAGTACATAATGGCTGAAAATTTCTTAACATGGCCCTTTGAGGGACATGGATGTACATGTCCATGAAGTACAGCACACACTCCAAACAGTATAAATCCTAACAGGTATACACTGTTATTAATTGTCAAATGCTCAAGACAAATAAAGAATAATTTTTTAAATAATTAAATAATTTTTATTCTTTATTTTATTCACTAAAACTAGTTACCTCACAGAACTAGTGAGGTTAACTAGTTCTGCCCTAAACACAGAAAAAGAGAGCTACATAACAATAAGCCCTGATTCACAACTGAAAACATGTAGGCAAGAAGACAGTGGTATGATATCGTTAAGAAAAAAAAAACAAAAACTGTCACAATAAAAAAATAAATAAACAAATAAAAAATTAAAAAAAATTGCCAGGCAAGAATTCTATATGCAGAAATGACAGAAGGGTTACAACTGTGGATGGGAGGATCACTGGTAAGGGGGGTTTCAGTGATGGGTAATGCATGGGGAATGGTTCACCTGGGACATGTCACTAAAGCATAAGAATGTGTTTAACTGTCCATGGAGCATGGTCTAAGTGGGTGGAAACCCACACAATCATGAAAAGAATATCAAATTGCAATCCTGGGGAGTTATGCTACATTTTATAAAATGCCAGCTAGAATACCCCGAGTACAAGGGCAGTGCCTAGTGAAGGAAGACAGACAATTACAACAGACCCGTGATATAAATGACTGTAGTTATAAACCTTTTCTTGTGAAATTGAAACTTTGCCTATTGTTATATATTGCCTAAGAATTACCTCCTAAAACCCTTCTTGTTCCTCAAATGAGACCTCTGTGTAAGCCAAATTCAGGATAAAAATGCACTCACTACCTTCCTCCTGGCATGGGACATGACTCCCAAGGATAAGCCTCCCTGGTACTGTGGGATTATTACTAAGTGCCAACTAGATATAAATCTGGAAAAAAAAAACCTTGACTGAAAGGGGAAAAGATTAAATACAAATGAGTTTTTATGGATAAGAAATGTTATTGTGAGTCGGGATGACATTCCAAAGGTTATGCTTATGCAAGTTTCAGCAGGATCACATTGACTGCCCCAGTAAACAGTGCCTCAAATAACAGGGCTCCTGAAGGCTCCAGATACTATGAGCAGGGCAGAAAAGCTCAGTAATTCAGCATCCTGTCAGTGGGCCTTACTTTGGAATTTATGCTCCCCAGTGTACCAGAGCTAGACTCTTTTATGTTGCCCTACATCTGACTCTTTGGGCCCTTCCATTTGAACCTATATTTATTACTATACTTGTTAACTATATGTCTAAGAATCTCAAATCTTTGGTCTTGCAATATTCCAGTTGAGCCCTGAATCTCAGCAGAGTTGAAACACCTACGCTACTGTTCATTGAACTCACTTAGGACAACTAACAAGGAGACTATGATGATATTGGCCATTCCAAGGAACAGAGCATGTCTGCAACTGCAAACAAGATAGTCCCATCCATCTGCCTCATAGAATCTAAGCCCCCTCTCAATTAGAAACAGAGTGAGCATCACCATCCCAAATCCCCGAGTATATATGCTTATACACATTTCAGGAGGTTCTCACTGACTGCCACTGCAAGCAAAGCCTCAAGCAGGGGTGAACCTGAGGGCTCTAGAGCCATCTAGACTTTACAGGCAGGGGAAGACAGCCATAGGAATTTGGCACCCCATCAGTGTGCCTTACCTTGGAATATATGACAACTTATCTCCCCAATGTAACAGAGTTAGACTCATCTAAATTTTCTGTCACATGGTTCTTTCACCTTTTTTATTTGAACCTATAATTAGCACTATTCCTATTAAATATATATCACACAGTCTTTGATCTTCTGATTGTTCATTTGCTTTTAGAGAGCGGAATTTCTGCAGAGCTGCAACCAACACGTATTCTCCAGTTGGTTGCACTTGCCCAGGAAAACAAACAAAACGTACGAGGTTTGACAACGCCCATCTCAAAATGCAGAAGGTATGTGCAAATGCAATCAAGATATTTTCATCCATCTGCCCCATGTGATCTAAGGCCCCTCTCAATCAGAACCAGAGTGGGCATCATCATCCCAAAATCCTCAGGATTGAGGAATGAACAAACATAAGGGGGAATACAACTATGGACTAAAATACACTTTTTTTTGTAACGGAAGAATTTGTAACATTGATATAATGATATTGGTAATCAGAGGTTATGAGGGGGGGTAGAAGGAAGAATTGGTGTAACATGCATCATTTTCGGGACATTGGAATCATTCTACATGACATTGTGATGATGGATAAGGCCAGGTTACATTTTGTCAAAACCTATAAAATTGTGTGTTGTAAAGTGCAAATCATAATGTAAACCCTAGACTATGGTGAATAGCAATGCTTCAATGAGTACTCATCAATTGTAATATATATATACCACACTAATGAAAGATGTTGCTGGGGAGAGTTTGGGACGAAGAAGGAGTAAGTTGTGTGAGAGTTCCTTAAAGTTTGTTTTTTGCTTTTTGTTATTTTTTATTTTTTTAATATATTTTTATTTATTTTAAAAAGGTAGTTAGATGACATAAAATGTTATATTAAAAAAATAACAGGGATTCCCATATTCCCCACTCCCCACAACTCCCATTTTCCCCACATTAACACCTTATTTCATTAGTGGGGTACATTCATTGCAATTGATGAACACATTTTGGAGTATTGCCACTAAGCATGGATTATAGTTTACATTGTAGTTTACAATCACTCCCACTCAATTCTGTAGGTTATGGCAGGATATATAATGGTCCGTATTTGTCGTTATAATGTCATTCAGGACAATTATAAGTCCCAAAATTGCCCCCATATTACATCTCCTTTTCCCTCTCCTTGATTTCAGCACCTCCAGTGCCCTGTCACCACATCAATGATATAATTTCTCCCATTGTTAGAATCATAATAAGTCTATAGCAAAATACCAGTAAGTCCACTCTAGCCCATAATTTATTCCCCAATCCTGAGGATTCTGGGATGGTGATGCCCAATTCACCTCTAATTGAGAAGGGGCTTCAATCCCATTTGGATGATGGGACTCTCTTGACTGCAGTTGCAGACTCTGTTGTTTCCTTGGCAAGGTGGTTGTCCATCCTCACCTCCTTGTTAATTGTCCTGTTGAGTCCAATGAGCTGGAGAGTAGGTGTTGCAACTCCACTGAAGCTAAGGGGCCAATTTGGCACATGGACAAGGAATTCAAGTCTCTTGGATGTACACCTACCAACTCCAGCACCAACTATAGGTTCAACTAGAAGGGACAGAAGAGGCATGTGTAGAGAAATCACAACTGAGTTCAACTCTGTCACACTTGGGAGCACAAACTCCAAAGTGGGGCCCACTATCAAGGCACCAAATTCTGGAGCTATCTGCCATGACCATAGGACCTGTGTGTCTCCAGAGCCCACAGAAGCCCCAGTATTTGGGGTACTATTTACTTTGGCAGTCTAGGAGAGCCTGCTTAGATGTGCGTAAGCATTGCCTTGCTGATGACTTCGCGACTCACTTTGAAATTCCTTTGCCATATAAATTCATTTGTCTTTATATTTCCCCCCTTTTATTCAAAGTCTTTTTCCAGTTGCATCACCAGCTGGTGCTTGGTACTAATCCCTCAGTGCCAGGGAGACTCATCCCCAGGAGTCATGTGCCAAACTGGGGGGGGGTGTGGGCAGAGATAATGCATTTATATGCTAAGTTTGTCTTAGAGAGATGCCACATTTGAGCAACATGGGGGATCTCAGGAGGTAACACTTAGGCACACTACAACACTAGGCTAAGGTGGAATTTTAAGAGCAAAGATTCATCAGCATATTCATCAATATCAAGGGCCCATCAATCGACCATCCTTCTTCACTAGTCATTGGCCCTGTACTTGGGGGATTGATCCTGTTCCATTAGAGAATGTGGAAGAGCTCCCCAGGATGGGAATTCAATATTCTTTCAGTTATTTTATGTATCTCTACCCACTGTGGCAATGCCCCATCATCATTTGAACACATATATATATATACCTTATATGTATGCCCAGGTGAATGTTCTCCCATGTATTCCCCTATCACTGACACCCCACACAGTGATCCTCCCCTGCCACAGTTGTAACCCTTCTGTCCCAAAACTTCTTCAAAAATGAAGCCAAAAATATCACCAAATACAATTAATTGGAAAATGAAATAATTATGATAGGTGTAAACATAAGTGATAAAATACATAATAATTTAGAAAAACTAAAACTAAAATATAATTTAAAAATTGGGATATTAAAAAGATGAAAAATATTAGTTTTTTTTATTTTTTACCTTTCATCACTGTAATATCTGTTGTCCTGTATGTACGTACAGTGGTATCTCTTTGATTTCTTCTTAGTGTCTTACCTTTATTCATTTTGTCTTCAAAGAAGTTTTGTGTAACATGTAAAGTCACATACAGAATATAGGGGACTCCCATATATCCAACACCCACCTCCTTTCCCCCCATCACATATCAATAACCTTTTTATATGTGGATAGTACATTTGTTACAACTGATTTACAAATACTGAAACATAGCTACAAACCATAGTCAATGGTTTACATTATCATTTACATTTTAGATGATACACTTTTATACATTTAAGATGAAATTTAACATGACCTGTATCCATCATTGCAAGATCATGCAAAACAATTCCATTGCCCCATAAATACCCCCATTTCCACTGATTCTATTCCTCCTTTCCCCTCCCTTTGGGGTCCATGGCAACCACCAGACTTCACTCCTTGAAGGACAAGATTTGTAGATACTTCCAACAACACTGAGGCCTTGACACACTAGTCTGTCCTCACCTATTAGGAATCATCCATACTCTCAAGAGACAACCACCCCACTGTTTGAGAACAAATTGGGCCTCCCCAGGATGGGAGTCCAACTCCTTCCCATTCATTATATTGGTCTCCACCCATTGATACAACACACTATGACAAAATGATCACTCGCACATTATTTAGAAGTTTGCCCCAGGTGTACCCTGTCCTGAATGAACCCTGTCCAACTAAACCAGTAATCCTTCCTTGTCATATTGCCAAAAAAGATTTCTCAAAATTGTAGTTTCAACCACATACCCACCAATCCCCAGTGTTCAAATGCACCCTCCCCCAAACCTACCCCAGTTCCATGGACCATCCAACCCATTCTCTCCATGCTAACCCCTGTCAAGCTTGTACCAGCTAACCCAATATTATAATACACACCTCTCATATCCCTTCTTCCACAACTACTCACTTCCACCTTATCATAGATTTTGCCCGTATGAGTTT
>JAQZBX010104385.1:0-10949 GCA_029593785.1 Cabassous unicinctus | reverse complement strand
CCCCTCCACCAAGTAAAATGGAAATTTAATGTTGGCCAATTAGAACATTTCCTCATTCACTTCTGCGTTGCCCTCCGTGAGCTTCCCCTTTCTACCCACTCCAGGGAACTCCCTTCTACTTTCCGAATGGGATACTACCTGATTCAGGAATCGTTCAATAAAGCTGTGAGATACTACATTGCATGAAAAGTTTTTCCTTTCTCAGTATGTATTACTATTTTCCTATTTAAAAGGCAATTGAATTAAAATGCAAGCGTTATATGATCATGCCAGAGTAAGTCATTAGCAGACAAAGATAAAAACCCATGAGCCTTGCTTTAGGTTCATCTCACATTCATCTTTGTAGGCCAACCATGTTTCATAGCAAAGTTTCCATCAGCTAGTGCCTCAAGTACTGTATTTTTAAAATACAAATTATCCAACCTATATCACTGTGGTTTGGAAATGTTTGCTAAACCTCCTTATTGGTCTCTGCCATGATCTCTTCTACATATAGTTCGATTAGATGTCTTCTCACTTTTTTATAAGTCGCCTGTTTTTGTAAAAGTTTGAAAAACTTTGAAAAAATATCTATAAAACATTTTCACTGTCAATGGGGCGGCTGGGGGTGGGGGGGGCAGGGAATGGATGGCTTGAACCAAACATAGCTCCCTGTAGAGCTAACCTTCTTCTTTTCCTTGTAATAATAAACTTTATTTTTAGAGAAGTTTTAGATTACAGAAAAGTTACATCTAACCTTTTGATCCTGGGATTTTTCCATGCATTTAAGTCTTCAATGGAGTCCTTGAGAGCATCGTGTGTGCAAAGGGTAGCAGAATCAAGCTCATTCTCTTCTTTAGTACTCTAGAGCCAAGTGGGGTAGCCCACTGAATCTGATTTAGTTTAAAAAAAAAATCGTGTTGGATGCTTTGAAGTTTTTTAGGCAATGTAATAATATCAGGATTTGTAGGGGGTATTTTGCATAATCCTTAATAAGATATTCCTGGGGCTTCCAAAAGTTAGTGGGATAAAAAAAGGAAGCACTTTGGTATTCCTGGGAAGTATTTTTTAAAGTTCTGTGAAGAAATGACCCAAAGTGCATTTCAGGAGGATGTCTAATCATAGGACTGTCCAACAGTGTGGTCAGGCAGGACTGTACCTAAGATATTCCTGATAGATGGATTCCTACCCTATTTTTAAAGGGAAGAGGTAAAATAATATCCCTCAGTAAAACGTCTCCAGTATAAATGCTTACATCATTTAGAATCAGGAAAGTAGAACTCTGAAAACTGGACAATTCCTGCATGGCATGCACTCATTTATTCCTTTTTTTTTCAAAGTATTGTGATCAACCCAAAGAAGCTTGCTGGAGGATTCTACTATTTATAAATGGATTAAGTATACTTATGACAAATCCAACTTTTTGAATCAAAACAAGGCACTCTTTCCTTTAAGATCTTTATCACCCTAGCCCCACAAGGACTCAATGATGATGGCTTTTTTCCAGGCAAGGCTGAAGGGCTGAGCAAGGTAACTGTGCACCGCCAAGGGAAAAGGAGGCTGGAGAAGGAAGAACAGTGGCACATCACAGAAGCCACAAAATCTCTCTGCTGGAAGCCAGTTCAGTTTATAATTACCAAGAAACAGGCTCATTGCCTGGCATTTTGGCCTGGGCATTAATATTTTAAACTAACACCATTGGACACAACCTACTGCTTTTTTTTTTTTAATAAGCATTTTATTTTCATCTTGTGGAAGGGTCCTAAAACCACTATGATTTATTCATATTGGGAATGCAGCATTTCCAACTATGATTATATCCTTGTTCTGCAAAAAATAAATGGCCTCACTAGTAATAAGTGATGGTCCCAACACTGTATATGAGGTTAGTAATGCCTTTTTCACTGGTTAAATACACACACATAAACACACATACACACATATTTCTGAAGCATGACTAAGCTAAAACAAACAGATTAGTGAACATTGTACTTCGTAGTTAGAAATGAATTTTAACATACATGAATAATTAACTGATTTTTTTCCCCCCACTTTTTGGAATCCAGGTGTTAAATGACCTAATCTTTGCTTCCAAATGACCACCTCCTCTTTAAGAAATCTCTTAAAAGTTTAGTAGTGCTTGTGAGACAAAAAGACACTGCACTAAGAGGCAAAATTTCCAAATTCTCTTCTTTGCTACCTCTGGCTAATTAGATCTATAGCTCCACATGTTCACTTATCAGTATACCCAACTACAAGAAGTATTTTGTTACATACTTGGGGTCATATTTTAGGTTTGTAAAATTAAATGACTTTATTAAGCTAAAACAGATCTCTGGTGTTTCAAGAAAAAACCAATAAACAAAGAACAGGCAGTTTATTTAAAAAATAGAAATAGCCAATAAACACATGAAAAGGCACTCATCCTTGCTTGTAATCTAAGCAAGGCAAACCAACTTAGCAATTTTCTATCAGAATGGCAAATTTTAGAAGATTGACAGCACTGAGAGTATTGGGAAATATTTGTGTATTGTTGGTGATACTGTAAATTAGTATGAAGTAGCAACTCAGCAAGTGTATAACTATCAAATTGTTCCATGTTTCTACCTTTTGACCCATCAATTCCTCTTCTAAGGAGCCTTCTTAAATATCTGTTGATCTCAGGCTGATCAATATGTTATATTATCAGTAGTTATTTCTGGGATTTTGTTTTTTAATCCTGCTTTATACTTGACTATACTGTTTTAATATTTTACAATAAAGCTATTTAATTTCATAACCTACAAATATTAGTATATTCATCTCAAAGGGAAAAAAGCAAACTATTTGTACAATTTAATCATATTAATGTGCAGAAGAAAATACCAGACAGCCACAGAATTCCAGAAATCCAGCTGCAGTTCTAAAAAGTAAAACACAAAAGAGACGCTTGCCCACAAGGATGAGGTAAATAAGGGATGAAGCACAACAGTTCCATAGAATTTGAGGGCACATTGCAGCTGAATGTACTCTACTGAATTAGAGATCCAGGCCAGCAAAGTCCCTATAGACTGCAAACCCTAAAAACTAATAACAATAAACATGTCATACACAGGGCTTTTATATAACTTGGATTTTATTAGCCTTGAAACATTGGCCCTTTAACAGTGCATAATATTGCTTTTTTAATCTCTTTATCACCCTTTTCTCCTTTCAAAACTGATTTCCCACATACCCTCTCCATCCCCTTAATCCTATAAGACAGTTCTCACCCTGAGCAGGTGGGGAATGACTATCTTGGTCAAAAGGCTAAAATAGACTTGGCTTTACCTGATTTATGATCATCTGGGCCAAAGAATCAAGTGCATATCAATAGCACTATCTTAATTCACAGGTATTTCCTTTTCTTCCACAATAAGTGGAATCAACAGGATATACATCAAAAAGACAGGTAGAGATACCATAACACAGAGCAATATACCAGGCTCCATACTAGAAATTCTCCCACCAATCTGGTGAATCTGAATATATGAATAGCTGGCCCAATATGAACAAGAAAGAAACATACAACCACATCAGATCTTTTATCTGCTAGGAACAAATGTTCACAGATTTCTCATGTTAAATGCATAGAGCATTTATGTAAAAGTCTGGGTTTCTTTGCAAGAGTAGAACTAAGTATTTAACTTTGCCTATTTTTTTTAGTTTTTGTTGTTATGTTGTTTACTCTTACTCGGTAACTTTACATTTTTCTATCTTGGACTATGTATGCATCATAAAACAGCAGCTTTCTGAAACCTGTATGTAACTTCTGCTCCAGGTCTTTAAGATGGACTCAAATCCCAGCAGTAAGCAAGCACCTTGCTTTCACACTTTTTATGATAAAAATTGAAAACGAAACTGGCAGACATTTAGTTCAGCCAAATAGAACAAACAAAGCAAGTACTGTAGTCTGGTGTCTTTTATTAGGCCAACTTTGAGTTCTGAACATGCAAGCTCTCTTGACCACATAGAAATCTTCAGAAAGTGTTGTGCACATGCACCAAACTCTACAACGAGCCCATAAGATGCATCAAACATTCTAGCTTTGACGCTTACAAAAATTGTTTTAATGAATCAGTATAACCTGCCAGAGGATATTTAAAAGCTGAGAAAAGTATTCTGAAGCATATGAGCTTTCTGATTATAGGAAAGGCACAAGCAGCTTGTTGACCAAACCCAAACCTCAGGTCACCATCATTGGCCAAGCCCAAGACTTGTTGACTTGACTTACTGATAAAGACTTGTTGTTGACTTGCATTACCTGTGTTTCAGACCAGAAGCATGTAGCTTTCTCCAGTCTTTCACTCTTACTTCCCCATTTGTTATATTCTTTAGATGAAAAATCCAACCTCAAGCAGTCTGCTAGTGTTCCTTAGAATTAATCAGGTTTTATAGGCCTGAATATCTTGCAAGGACAAAGAAATAGGAAACCCTAAGAACATTAGATTGACTCGTGAATTTTTGGATGTTCATCAGGTTAGTATGCAGATCTGGTTTCCCCTATTGGAAGGAAAGGTAAGAGTTCAGGTGTCTGGGTTTTACTTTAATAGTTCAAAGTTAGATAGTGGGACAGGAGATTCAGAGCAAGTCCCTTCCTTGTCTGCAAAAGTACGTTTTCGCTGCAGTTGCTTCTTTAAGAATCTTTATGAATGGTGCATTTTAAAAATGACTGAAAGAGAAAGAATACATGCTCATTGGCTTAATGCTGCACAGTAAAAAGTTACTTTCATTTTTATTAATTACATCTTTGTGGAATGATATCAGGAGCAGTTTTAATCTCAAATCTTAAAATAGTTAGAAAAGAAAAATCTCTAGGCCAAAAACCAGTCATTTGGCCTTTCATCTTAACTGTTCAAGAACAAAGAGTTTGGATCTGGTATTTGGTTTGTTTGTTTTTAACTTTATTTTGTACATTTAATAATTGAAAATATAAACAATTAAAAACTAAAAAGTAAACACAGATGAATAAATATATACATTTCTCAATTAAATGTAATGGATACATATAAAAATTTTTTTAATCAAACAATATGTTACACAATATATTTGGTTCATAGTAACGTATTCATACAGTATTTGTCCTTATGTGCCTGTCTTCTTTCATTCAGGCTCATGTTTTCAAGGTTGATCCATGTCAGAGCAGGTGTCAGAACTCATTCCTTTTTATTGACTGAATAATTTTCCATTGTGTGTCTATACCACGTTTTGTTTATCCATTCATCTGTCAATGGGCACTGGGTTGGTTCTACCTTTTAGATATTTTGAATAATGCCGCTTTGAACAATGGTGGGCAAGTATCTGTATGAGTCCATGTTTTCCATTCTTTGGGTATATACCTGGGAGTGGAATTGCAGGGCCATATGGTAATTCTTTAGTTAACTTTTTTGAGGAACCACCATTTTCCACAGAAGTGGCACCATTTTTTATATTCCCACCAGCATGCATGAGGATTCCAATTTATCCACATCTTCTCCAACACTTGTTATTTTCCATTTTGTAAATAATAGCCATCATTATGGTATGAAGTGATATCTCATTATGGTTTTGATTTGCATTTTCCTAATGGCTAATGATGTTAAGCATCTTTTCATGTACTTATTGGCCATTAGTATATATGCTTTGGAAAAAATGTCTGTGCAAGTCTTTTGCCCATATTTTAATTGGGTTGCTTGTCTTTTTGTTCTTTACATACTCTGGATATTAATCCCTTATTTTATATGATTTGCAACTATTTTCTCCCATTCTATAGATTGTCTTTTTACTTTCTTGATAATGTCCTTTGATGCACAAGTTTTTAATTTTGATGAAGACCAATGTATCTATTTTTTCCTTTTGTTGCTTGTGTTTTTGTTGTCATATTTAAGAAATCATTGCCAAATGCAAGGTCATGAAGATTTTCCCCTATATTATACTCTAAGAGTTTTATGAGTTTAGCTCTTATATTTGGGTTCTTGATCCATTTGAATTAGTTTTTGTATGTGGTGTAAGGTAGGGGTCCAACTTGATTCTTTTGCATAGGAACTTCCAGTTTTCCTGGCACCATTTGTTTAAAAGACTTTTCCCCCACTTGGCACACTTGTCAAAAATCAATAGGCTGGGAAATGGATGTGGTTCAAGTGATTGGACTCCCATCTACCATATAGGAGATCCAGGGTTCAATTCCTGGGGCCTCCTGGTGAAAGGCAAGCTGGCCCATGCAGCGAGCTGGCCTGAGCGGAGAGCTGGCCCACATGGAATGCTGGCCCATGCAGGAGTGCTGGCCTGTGCAGAGTGCTGGCCTGTGCAGAAAGCTGGTGCAGCAAAACGACGCAACAAAAAGAGACACAAAGCAGAGACAATAAGAGATGAAGCAGACAAGGAAGCTGAGGTGGCGCAAGAGATTGAGTGCCTCTCTCCCACTCCAGAAGGTCCCAGGATCAGTTCCCGGTGCCGCCTAAAGAGAAGACAAGCAGAGAAGAACACACAGAGGAGAGACAGTGAGCGCAAAACAATGAAGGGGGGGAGGGAGAAATAAATAAAAATCAATAGGCCATACATGTATGGCTCTATTTCTGGACTCTCCACTCCTTTCCATTGGTCTATATGTTTATCCTTATGCCAATACCACACTGTTATAATTAGTATTGCTTTGTAGTAATTTTTGAAATCAGGGAGTATGAGTCCTCCAACTTTGTTACTTTTTTCCTAAATTGTTTTGGCTTTTCTGGGCCCCTTGCAATTCCATATAAATTTGAGGATTGGCTTTTTCATTTCTGCAAAAAGTCTGCAAGAACTTTTATAAGGATTGTGTTGAGTCTATAGATTTCTTTGGATAGTATTGATACCTTAGCAATATTAAATCTTCTGATCCATGAACATAGGATGTCTTGCCATTTATTTAGGTCTTCTTTTAATTCTTTCAGCAGTGTTTTGTAGCTTTCAGTGCACAACTCTTTCACCTCTTTGGTAAAATTGATTCCTAGGAATTTTATTATTTTAGAAGTTATTGTAAATGGAATTATTTTAATAATTTCCTCTTCAGATTGTTCATTACTAGTTTATAGAAACACAATTTGTTTTGCGTGTTGATCTTGTACCTTGCTATTTTGCTGATTTTATTTATTAGCTTTAGTAGCTTTTCTGTGGATTCCTCGAGATTTTTTATATATGGGATCATGTCATCTGCGGATAAAAGCAGTTTTACTTCTTCCTTTCCAATGTGGGTGCATTTTATTTCTTTGTCTAGCCTGATTGCTCTGGCTAGAAGTTATAGTACAGTGCTGAATAACAGTGGTGAAAGTGGGCATCCTTGTTTTGTTTCTGATCTTAGAAAGCTTTAAGTCTTTCACCAGTGAATATGTTGTTAGTTGTGAGTTTTTCATAAATGGCCTTTATTATTTTGATCAAGTTCCCTTCTATTTCCATCATCTGAGTATTTTTATCAGGAAAGGATGTTGAATTTTGCCAAATGCCGTTTCTGTATCTATTGAAATGATCTTGTAGCGGGTTTCCCCTCCATTCTGTTAATGAAGTGTATTACATTGATTTTCATATGGTGAACCACCTTTGCATTCCTTGGATGAATCCCACTTAGTCATGGTAAATAATCCTTTTAATAAGCTGTTGAATCTGGTTTGCTAGTAATTTGTTGAGGATTTTTGCATTTATTCATAAGGGAAATTGCTCTATAATTTTCTTGTAGTCTTTTTCTGGCTTTGATATCAAGGTACCCCTGGGCTCATAGAATGACCTAGGAAATGGTCCCTCCTCTTCAATTGTTTTGGAAGAATTTGAGAAGGATTGGTGTTAATTCTTCTTGGAATGTTTGGTAGAATTCACCAGTGAAGCTATCTGGTCCTGGATTTTTCTTTGTTGGGAGATTTTTGATAACTGAGTCTATCCCCTTATTAGATTTAGCCTGTTGAGATATTCTATTTTCTGCAGCACTTTTAAAAACAAAATAAAATATAATTTTTCAAATCAACCTAAATGCCTAGCAATAGGAGATTAATCAAATAAAAACTGGGCAGCCATTGACAGGTTTGCTGTACAACTTTTACAAGGCTAGTTATATATCCTGACCAGAAAATATCCACACTACAATGTTGCATGAAAATACGTCAAGCGTAGAATAGAGTGAATGAAATGCCTTCATTTAAGGAAAACACTCTCACACACAAACACACACATTTGTACAATTATTCTTTTTCTAAATACAATACAATTATAGCCCGAACTGTAAATGAGATTGCCTCCAGTGAATGTGACTGAGAAAAAGGGAAAGAATGAGTTGGCAGAGTGTGCAGAAAAAGAAAGTTTAATTTTCTCCTTTATAAAAGTAGTTATTGCCCCCATTTTTACATCTCACAAGTATTTGTTTTGTAATTCAAAAACAAAAATAAGAAGCTTTTGAAAATCATGTTTCAGGATAAGCACCTAGGAAGTAAGTCACAATGTTTCCTCAAGTGAAAAAAAAAAAAAGGATACAAAAAACTACAAAGGGGAAAGTTGATGTGGCTCAAGCGATTGGGCTCCCACATGGGAGGTCCATGGTTCAGTTCCCAGTGCCTCCTAAAGAAGATAGCGAGCTGGCGTGACAGGCAGGCTCAGCAAGCTGACACAAGATGACGCAACAAGAGACACAAGAAGAAAAACATAATGAGAGACACAACAAAGCAAGGAGCAGAAGTTCCCAGTGCCTCCTAAAGAGGACGAGCAGGAAGGCAAGCTGGCGTGACAAGGTGACACAACAAGAAAAACATAACAAGAGACACAACGAAGCAGGGAATGGAGGTGGCTTAAGCAATTAGGCGCTTCCCTCCTACATCAGAGGTCCGGGATTCGGTTCCTGGTGCCTCCTAAAGAAACAGAGAAGACGAACAGACACAGCAAGTGCAAACAATGAGGGGGTGGGGAGAGATAAATAAAATAAATCTTAAAAAAACAAAAGCACAAATGATGTGATCCCAACTTTGTAAAAGGAAATCCTATTTGGCATAGAATATGAGGGAAGCATAGAGATCCCAAATAAATGGAAATGTATCAAAATATTACTGGTTAATTATGAATGGTGAGTTTAAAGTCCATTTATTTTCTGTATTTTTTTCTGAATCATATAAATTTCCTGTAATGAACATGTATTACTGGTCTAACAGATAAAAACATTAAATATTATTCTTAATACATTTAAATTTTTTTAATTGTTGGATCAATAAGTTAATGGTATTTGCTTTTCTAATGCTGTTAGGACTCAGACACCTTCTGCCAACATGGACGTTCATTTTTAAACGGGGTGCAAAGAGTTAAAGTGGTTTTTCAAAAATGCAACTCTTCATTCAGTGGAAGAGCTGAGACAAGGACTGATTATTTCAACTCCCAGTCCAGTGTTTTTCCATGACATGATGCTGCTATGTGTTGGATTAAAAATCACTGAACCCACAACAAAAAGAGCACTTTAAAAAATGTACAGCAAAATGGCAAATGGATAAAATTTGTACATAACTTCATGAAGAATTGTTAAATCCAGCAAAAGACCAGGTTCCACCCTCAAAATGCCATTGGACTTTCTGAGAAGTCTATCTTGAGAAATGACTAGATCGGACCTAGAAAGATACTGAAGGAGCCTTGGTTTTTATTTGAATAGTAACACAATTCAAAGTTTAAATGAAAACATCTGGTTTCATTTTTTACTGATTATGATAGCTAGAGATTCTGAGACATCAAGCATGACTCTGTCATTTATTTGATATGCAAATAAAGTTCTTGGCTTGAATGTAATCTTATACTTTCAATTGTACCTCCTTGTAGCTAATTATTTTTTTATATCCCCTCCTGGGTTCCAGAAAAGCTTGAAGTATGGTTATTAAGACCTATATCCCCCCCCAAAAAAATGCCTATGGGCACAATTCCTAAAAAAGTAGACCATAATTAATTAGAATCCAGATTGAAGGGAAAATTGCCAGTTCTGCTTTTTTTCCACTCCCAACCCCACCACCACCAAAGGCTGTGACGGAAACCCAAGGGGAACCACATGGCAGAGCAATCAACTTCTACTGCAGCTATGAAACATACCCATTTATTAAGAACCAGATACTTGCTAAGTAATATTCAGAAATTAACAGGGTCAGACCAGAACCTTGAGGTTGTTCCCAATGGAGTTGGACTCCGGGAACTGTTGCCATACGGCTTGGCTCCCACCAAACATCCCCTGCACACATACATACATTCACACCAAAAAACAAACAGAAACATCCATGGCTCTCAGCGTGCTCATTAAAATCAAGTAAATTTTATGTAACAAGTAACTAGACACTGTCACCCTTGCTAATGAAAAATTTGCTTTGGCTTTATGTGTAACAAAGCTAAGCATGTAATTCTGGATCTCAACTACTTCTGGCACTTGTTGCAACAAATCCCCATAATTCAAAGGGCTTAGAGCTTATCTTTTTTTTCACAGGACATCCTCTCTTAGTAGGGAACTATGCATGCAACCTTGGACAGATACAGAGTACCAGAGTGTAGCTATATATTCATTCATGTCAGGGAACTTGAGATTTCAGAAAATGGGGGCCTGGGAGGTTCTTTCACTCAGTTTTTATTTTCACCAAACCTAGATATGAAGATGCTAACTCCATCTATATCAGAGAGAGAGAGAAAGACAGACAGGCAGAGGAGAAAACTCAGGGAAATGGATACAAATATATACCTTTCTACAGCCAAGCATCATAGTCTACCTTCAGAATATTCCTAAATTTGAGACAGAAGAGGCAAAATCCAGACTATACCTTCATTTATTTACACAAGGAGAGACTAAATCAATGGGGAAAAAGAAGTGACCCACAAATTGCAATTAACTATTGTTTAATTTATTTTTTTAAAAATATAGCCAGTTCAAATAGCCAGAGTTTTAAAAAATATGTACTGCAACCTACTTTTATGAGATGAGGGCAAACTGGTAGAAGGATTAAATT
>JAQZBX010104384.1:0-10953 GCA_029593785.1 Cabassous unicinctus | reverse complement strand
TAGACCCAAAAGATTGAAAGCAGGGGCTGGAACAGATATTTGCAAACCAGTGTTCATAAAAGCATTATTCGTAATTGCCAAAAGATGGAAGCAATTCAAGTGTCCATCATATGGCTTACGCATAAAATGGAATATTATTCAGTCTTAAAAAAAAAAAAAAAAAAAAGAACGAAGTCCTGATACATGCAACAACATGGATGGACCTTGAAGACATCATGTTGAGTGAAATATTCCAAATACAAAAGGGCATTGTATGATGTCACTGATTTTAACCAATTAGAATAAGCAAACACACAGAGCCAGAATCTAGAATAAAGGTTACCAGGGGTAGGGATAGAAAATGGGAAGTTAATGCTTCAAATGTATAGGGTTCCTATTTGGAATGATGGAGATGTTTGGGTAATGGATGGTGTTGCTTATAACACAATATTGTGAGCATAATTAACAGTACTCAAATATATATCTGAATGGGATTGAAAGGGGAAATGTTAGATTGTATATGTGGTAACTGAATAAAAACTTTACAAAAAAGTCCACGGAACTACACTACCCAAACAGTGAACCATAAGTGAAACCACAGACTATAGTTAATAGTACTATTATAAAAAATGTCCTGGCATAAATTGTAACAAATGTTCCACACCAATGCAAAGTGTTAATGGTGTGGTATATGGGAATCCTGTATTTTATGCATGATTGTTCTATAAATGCTCAACTTATCTAATAAAGGAAAATAATTTTAATGATGGTGATATAAAGGCATTCTGAAATAAACAATAACTGAGGGAATTCCTTGCGAACAGATCCACCTTAAAGAAATACTAAAGGATGTTGTTCTGGCTGAAATAAAAGAGCAGTTAGATATTAATTTGAATTTACATAAAGAAACAAATATAGTAAAGGTAAATACATAAATAAATATAAAGGACTGTATAAAGATATTTTTTGTTTGGAACTCTTTTTTTCCTATCTGATTTTAAAGGTAACTACATAAAGCAATAATTATAAATCTCTGTTGCTGGGCACCAATGTATCACAATCTAATTTGTGTGACAATAAATGCCTAAAAGTGGGGGGAAATGGAGCTATATGGACATTAAGTTGATAATAATTTGGAGTAGATTGAAATAAATTAATATCTTAATTGTTAATACCCAGGGCAAAGATTAAGAAAATAACTCAAAAACTATAATAAAAGAAATGACAAGGAAGTTAAAATGATAAACTAGGGCAAAAGAAGGCAGTTTTGGAGGAATTGGGTATTAAAAAAGATGAGATATATTGAAAACAAAAAGCAAAATGGCAAGTATAAATCCTGTCTCATCAGTAATTACATTAAATGTTAATGGATTAAATATACCAATTAAAAGGCAGAGATTGGCATAATGATTAGGAATGATCCAACTATTTGCTATCTACAAGAGATTGACATTACTTTAAGATACCCAAAAGGTTAAAAATAAAAGGATGTTAAAGGCATACCATGCAAACAATAATGAAAAGAGAGCTGGGGTGGCTATAATAATATCCAAAAAAATATTTATTTTAAGACAAATATTGTTATCTGAGACAAAGAAAGACATTTCAGAATAAAAGGGTCAATCCATCAGGTAGATATAATAACTATAAACACACATGTACCTAACACCAGAGTCCCAAAATACGTGCAAAAATTGACAGAATTGAAGGAAGAAATAGATAATTCAACACTAATAGTTGGGATTTTCAATACTCTACTTTCAATAATGGATAGAACAACTAAGCAGGAAATCAACAAGGAAACAAAACTTTAACACCACCACAAAGTGAACAGATCTAACAGATATGTAGGTATAAAAACACTCCACCCAACAACAGCAGAATACACATTTCTTCTCAAGTGCACAGAGCATTCTCCATTATAGACCACCATATGTTAGGCCATAAATAAATTCTCAGTAAACTTAAAAGAGTTGAAATCATACTAAGTATTTCTCTGGCCAAAATGGAATGAAATTAGAAATTACTATAGAAGGAAATTTGGGAAATACACAATATGTGGAAATTAAACAACACCCTCCTAAATAATTAGTAGGTCAAATAAGAAATCAAAAGATAAATTAGAAAATATTTTGTGATGAATGAAATAAAAAATTATGTCAGAATTATGGGGTGCAGCAAAAGCAGTGTTCAGAGAGAAATTTTTAACTGTAAGTACCTACATTAAAAAGTAAGAAAAACCCCAGAATCAATAATCTAAACTTCTACCTTAAGAAGCTAGAAAAGGAAGAGCAAACTAAACACAAAGCAAGCAGAAGGAAGAACATACTTAAGATTAGAGTGAGGATAAATGAAATAGTGAATAGAAAAACAATAGAGAAAATCAATGAAAGCAAAAGTTGGTTTTCTGGAAAGATGGATAAAATTGACAACCTTTAGACAGCTTGACCAAGAAAAGAAAATATTCAAATTACTAAAACTAGTAGTCGAACAGAGGACATTACTACAGATGTTACAGAAATAAAATGGATTATAAAGAAATATTATGAAAATTCCAACACATTAGAAATTCTAGATGAAATGGAAAAATTCCCACAAAACTTGACACGAAAGGAAATAGGAAATTTCAGTAGACCTATAGCAAGTAAAGAAATTGAATTAGTAATCAATTACAAAGGAAAGCCCAGGATCAGATGACTGCCATGGAAATTCTATCAAACATTTAAAGAAGAATTAATACACAATCCTTCAGAAACTCTTTCAAATAAGAAAGAGGAGGGAACATTTCCTAACTCATTCTATGAGGAGTGTAATACCCAGATAATAAAACCAGACAAAGACACAACAAGAAAAGAAACTGAAGATCAACATGCCTTATTAATATAGATGCAAAACTACACAAAATACTAGTGAAGCAGGCTAGTAAAATAGGGAATCAATAGAAGATCTGGAACCTGGCAAGAGGTCCACGTGGATATCGATACCAAGATGGGTGCTAGAAGACCCTCAAGAGATTTCTGCCATCCGGAATGAGATTTCCTCGGGAAGCCAGGAGAAGCCCTGGATATTCTCCAGGGACATTATCATTGGACCCTCCCGGGTGATTGATGGGTGGGGTAATCAATCAAAACAACAAACAGCTGGAACTCCTCCCATGCCATTAGCAAAGGGGCAGAATAATTAATGGTTCAAAAAGCAAGTGCAAAGCCTGAGCTCTCTCTCTCTCTAGCCTTCTGCGCCCTGCTCTCACTATGCCGTCCCCGTATGGATCAACACGCAAGTAAAACCTGGGCATTTATAATCTATAATGGGAAATTGTAGTCTATAAATCAACCCTCTTTGTCAATCTTCAGCCCCTTCCTCTCTACCTGGGACCCATGATCTATTATTTTCTCCCATTTCTCTTCCCTTCCTACCTTAATAAAGTACTAGCCTAATCAATGTGACGTGCTCTTGAAATTCATTTCTGCAGCATAGTCAAGAACCTAGACAAAATCCAATAACACTAGAAAATTGAATTCAGCAACATATCGAAAGTATAGTTCATCATTAACAAGGGGAATTTATCCCAGGAATTCAAGTTGGTCCAACATACGAAAATCAATGTACTATACCATTTTAATAAAATAAAGTGGGAAAAATCCACATGATCTTTTCAATAGATGAAGGAAAAGCATTTTACAAAATCCAATAGCTTTTATGATTAAAAAAAAAAAAAAAAACACTCAACAAACTAGGAATAGAAGGGTACTTCCTAAACCTGATAAAAGAGGTCTGAAGAAATAATTTGTGTGAGATATTATTTACCTATTTAAAGTATATAATGGTATTCAGTATATTCCCAGAGTTGTGAATCCATCAGCACAACTAATTTTAGAAAACATTCATCATCCCAAAGGAAACTCTGTACAAATTAGCAGTAACTCCCCATCCTCTCTACCTGCTCCCCAAACTCCCAGTTCCAGGCAACTATGAATCTGCTGTCTATCTCTATAGAATTACCTATTCTGGATATTTAATACAAATGGAATCATAAAATATGTTGCTTTAGTGATGACTTCCTTCATTTAGAATAATCTTTTAAAGGTTCATCTTTGAAACATGCATCAGTATTTCATTCCTTTTTATTACGAAATAATATTCCCTTGTGTGGATATACCGCGTTTTACTTATCCATTCATCAGCTGATGGATATTTGCATTGTTTCCACTTTTTTAGATATTAAAAATAACGCTGCCATAGATTTTCATGTACAAGTTTTGTGTGGATATATGTTTTAATTTCTGTTAAAGGAAAGTAGAATAAGAGGGAAGAAAATAGATTAAAAAAAACCCTAATTCTTGTTTCGCCGTGTTCTGAAGTTAGAGTCAATCTCTAATCCTTGCGTTTGTTTCTTCCTTACTTTGCCAGGGGTGTATCTTGCTGCAGCACTTTGGCGCCATGACGAAGGCTGTAATTCCACCAACCAACCTTTGCTAGGCCCTTGACATGAGGAACTTCTTTGATGACTTTTATGATCACTGGAATTTTCAAATATAGCTACTAAGATTTGTTTCTTCTAACAAAGGATACATTGCCATCCACCAAATGAGTTCATTTGAAAAAAGGGCAGAATGAAAAAAATGAAAAAAGTCTGCAACTTTTGAAAAAATTTCCAAAACAAAAAATAAGGAAGTGAAGGTTCAAATTATGATTCCAAAGGCACAGACTGCTTTTGTTCAAGCTGAAAATAGCTGAAACCAGTCAACTTATTCTACCTCTTATAAAAAATTATCATTTGTCATACTATTTAAATTCCAATTTTGAAAAACTATATTGGGAGCCAGGACTTCTTAAAAAGCAGAATAAGTGACTTAGCAAATCCTCTCCCCAAATAGCAATGGTGAAATTAAACAAAATTGTCAAAAACAACCATTTCAGAGCTCTGGAAATTGACCAAATGTCTACAACAAATTGAAAGTAATTCCAAGTAAACCAGCTGCACCTTATGTAAGGAGAGCCTGGGTCTGCCCTAAATCCCCACCTAGCTCCACTGACACCATAACTCTCTCAGGGCAGAGCAAGTCAGAATACCTAGCAGTTTTATTGCTGGGGGAATGACTTGATTTGGCATAAAGGGTGAAAACTCCCACGTCTCTGGGCATTGTTGGAAACAGAAGTTATCCTGGCAGCATTCAAATGGGAAAGGTCAGCATTGCAGCCAGCTGGGGTGTGGTTATGACTGGAGCAAGCGCTAGACAAGGAAACTACCCAGAAATTTAGCAAGGAGATGTAGACAGTGAGACAACCACAATAAGCCCTAATGAACCGCCACATACCCCTGATGGGGGAAGGCTGCATGCATGCGTAGCATGATGCGTGTCCTCAGAAGACCCGTGAAACTGGCTATGCACTCATCCCTGGTGACCATGAGTCCTTGTGCACATTGCTGAGGAGATACAAGAGGGCCCAGCAGAAAGTAAATTCCAGGCATACTTGTACCCTCTCCGAACGCTGACAGTGCTCCCCAACCCACGCACTAGTCCATCAGAAAAAGGTGGAAGTCATACTGGTTTAAGTGTTTGAGAATAACCTCTGGCCAATTAGATAGATGACTGATTGATAGATAGATAGATAGATAGATAGATAGATAGATAGATAGATAGATAGACAGATAGATAGATAGATAGATAGATAAGAGAGAAAGAGAGAGAGAGAGATTGATACATAGATATTGATATAGCTGACCTCCAACCTTGGTAGACCTACTGTGCCAAAAGACCAGGTGGGGAGGAGAATGTAATCAATACCAAGTTAGAATCCCCCTTTGTCCCTAGAAAGCCAGGTGTAAAAGTAAACACAAAATTAAAAATAAAACTGAGCAGACAGATCAGCTGTCATACATTTCAGAGAGACAGACTACACAGAAGTGTGGGAGATGGTATTAACCATAAATGGGTATGAGGGATCTTTTGGAAGCAATTGAAATATTCTAAATTTACTAAAAATCATTGACTTGTACACGTTAAATGGATTAATTTTATGATACGTAAATTATACTTTGATAAAGTTGTTTTTAAAATTCCAATGTTTACCCCATCAACACAAAACTGCTGAAAATATGCCAAAAACCCTAATGAGATAACAATTTATACAACTTGAAATAAATATGTAATTCAGGCATAAACTTTCAAAGGGAAATTATGAAAACAGTAAACAGGATTTTTCCTTCTATATTCCATGTGTTCACATGGAACGAACACTCAGAAGAGCAGAGGTAAAGAGTTTGAATGGGAACTAAGGATATCTAGAATGTAATTCAAGACTCCTGACAGATTCTGAACATCTACTCGGGCCACTATGAATAAAATCATAGATTTCAAAGGATCAAGGGAACGGTCTTGTAAACAATAAGAAAAAGATTAGCAAGGTTTAACCAAGAGAAGAATAGGTCTGTCATCAGCAAGCGGGGGTAAGGAATGTGGAGCTGTTGGTGTGCTTAGGGGGAAACTTTAAGTTTAAATTTCTTTCATTTTTCTAATGCGTTAGTAGAGCTTTGTGTTTGAGGAGTACACACGTTTATAAGTAAAGTCTGGAGATGAAAAAGTATTGTAAATTGTGTAACAACAATTGTCATAGAAACAATACACATTACTCACTCATTTCTATAATGTAGGTTTTTCCATGATCACATATAAATACTTACTCAACAATTACACAAAATGAAGTAGATCGTGAAGGGAATATTACTCTGTAAACTGGTAACAAGTCTTTTGGCTCTAAATCCAATTTAGAGCAAATGTTACTTTACAGCAAATGATACTAGAAAAAGTTTTAAAACCACAAAGATAAATCCAGAAACACAACAGCAACCAAACAAGCAATTTTATCAGAAATATTTAGGTAACTGATATAAAAGATGATTTGATTTTAAATTGTCTAATTACATCCTCCATCATTTTCCACTTAGTGAATATGTGTAAAGATTTACAGGGTTAGGCTTTCTTCATTCACTAAATACAACCTGAAATAGAACTAAGGTAAAAAAAATCACATTGCGAAAGTTCTGAAGTCTTACCTCCATCAGAATAAAGAGTGCTGCAAAGAATAGAAGGGTTGCCCATTCCACTCTGTGTAGAATTATCTCAAAATCATGGATATCAGCTAAAATTAGCAACCAGATGGCACCCAGAATAGCAATCCATCCTGAAAAAAATCAGTAAATAGATGTCTAAATGTAGTTTAACACATAATATACCAAACAACTAAATTTTTATCTTGTGATTTTTTTTTGAGGATAATTGATATATAGCAAATGCACATATTTAAAATATACAATTTAAATTTTGACTTATGTGTACGCCCATGAAACCATCATTGCAACCAATATAATGAACTTCTCCATCACTCCCAGAAGCTTACTCATGCCCATGTTTTTGCATGCCCCTCTAATTCCTCCTGTTATCCCTTCATGCCCAGGAAACTACTCATCTTCTTTCTTTCACTATAAATTAATTCACACTTTCTCAAGTTTTCTTTAAATACAGTATATACCCTTTTTGTCTGACTTCTTCCATTCAGCATAATTATTTTAATATCCATCCCTGTATGGTGTGTGTATCAATTGTTCATCCTTTTTAATGCTGAATAATATTCCAGTATTCCATGGTACGGATGTGTCACAATGTGCAAATCCATTCATCCATTGATGGACATTTGGACTGCTTTCTGTTTTGTCTATTACAAATGAACATGATATGAACTATGGATATATATTTTCAGTTCCCCTGGGTAAATATCTAGGAATGGAAGGTTGGATCATATGATAGGTTAATATATTACATGGAATGTTTATGTTTTAAGAAACTTCAAAACTATTTTCACAATGGTTGTACAATTTTACAATCCCACTATCAGGGTATAAAAGTTCCAGTTCTCCACATCCTCATCAACACTTGGTCAGCCTAAAAATTATTTAAAAATTATAGACATTCTAACAGATGTGTAAGGTTTTCATTATAGTTTCTAATTGCATTTCCATAATGACTAATGATGTGTATTTTTCATGTGTTTATTTGCCATTCATATTTAGTGAAGTATCTGTTCAAATCTTCTGCTCATTTTTTCACTGGGTAGAGAAAATTAAACTCAAAAGAAACAGAAGAAAAGAAATAATAAAAGATTATCACAGTAATCAATGAAACAGAAAATAGAAAATAATAGAGAAAATCAATGATACCAAATCTGGCTCTTTGAAAAGATCAATAAAATTCATAAATCTTTAGCCAGTTCAAATAGAACAAAAGGTGAAAAGGCAAAAATTACCAATATCAAGAATAATATTAGTGGAATGACTATAGATTCCACAGCATAAAAATTGTACTAGTGTGCTATCGTTGCCATAACAAATTACTACAAACTTAGTGGTTTAAAAAAACACCTATTTATTACATCAAAGATCTCACAGGTCAGCAGTATGGTGCACTCAGCTGAGTCTCTGCTTTGAGACTCATAAGGCTAAAGTCAAAGTGTTGGCAGGGCTGCATTTCCTTCTGTAGGTTCAAGGAGACAATCTGTTTCCTTGCCCATTCAGATTGCTGGCAAAATTCAGTCCCTTGCAAATGCAAAAATGAGATTCTTATTTCCTTGCTGGCTGTTGCCCAGGCATGCTCTCAGCTTCTAGAGGTCCCTGACTTTTCTCCATGGCCCCTTTCCTCCATCGTCAAAACCAGCAATAGTAGGTCAAGTTCCTCTTACATTTCACATCTCTCCCATCTCTTCTTCTATCAATATCTCTGATTGATTCTTCTGCCTTCCACTTCAGTTTTAAAGGCACATGTGATTACATTGGTCCCACCTGGATAATCCAGGAAAATCTCCATATTCTAAAGTTTGTAGGCTTAATTCATCTGTGAAATTCCTTTTGCCTTGTATCAACATAACATACATACTAAAGATTAAGATGTGGACATCTTTTGGGGGGACATTATTCTGCCTATTATGAAAGGATAATAAAGAAATTATTGGCAAGTACTATAAGCCAATAAATTTAACAACCTATATAAAAAGTCAGAATACTTTAAAGATACAAACCACCAAAGTTCACTAAAGAAGAAACAGATACTGAATAACATTACATCTATTAAAAGAAATGAATTTGTAGCTAGAAACTTTCCAACAAAGAAAACTCTAGGCCCAGATGGCTTCACTGGAGAACTCTACTCAAAATTTAAGTAATAATATCACTTCTACACAAACTCTTCCAGAAAATGGAATAGTAGGTGATACTTCCCAATTCATTCCGAGGTCAGCATTATCCTTGAAACAAAGACATTACAAGTAAAGAAAACTATAGAGCAATATACCTTATGAATATAGATGCAAAAAAAATTTTAACAAAATGTTAGCAAAATGAACTCAACAATATATTAAAAGAATATAAATCATGACCAAGTGGCATTTACCCCAGGATTCCACAGTTGAGTTAACATTTGAAAATCAATCAAAGCAATTCATCATATTAAAATATTAAAAACCATATGATCATCTCAAAAGATGCAGAAGAAGCATTTGACTAAATCCAACATCCTTTGCTGGTAAAAACTCTCAGCAATCAAGGAAGAGAAGGTAAGTTACTTAACCTGATGAAAAGAATCTATGAAAAACCTTCAGTTAACGTCATTCTTAACGATGAAAGGTGACAAGCTTGCCCCCTAAGATAAAAAGTGAGTCAAGGTTGTCTGTTTTCACCATTTCCATTCAATATTTACTGGAGGTTGTATACAATACAATAAGGCAAGAAATAGAAATAAAAGGTACCCAGATTGGAAAGCAAGAAATAAAATTCCCTTTCTTCACAGGCAACATGATATAGAAAATCAGATGAAAACTAAAAAAAAAAGGTGCTAGAATTAAAAAGTGAATTTAGTAACATTAAGGAAAAAAGGTCATTAAACAAAAATCAATTGCATTTCTATATACTAGAATAAAAAGCACAAATTGAGATTTGAAAACAATACCATTCAAAATAACATAAAAATATGAAATATTTAGGGACTAACCTGACAAAAGATATTAAATACCTGCACACTGACAACTAAAAAAAAAAAAAATCCTAGAAAAAAATGGAAGAAGACCTAAATAAATGGAGATATAAACCATATTTGTGGGTCAGAATACCCTATTTTGTCAAAATTACCATTTTCCCTAAATTAATCCATAGAGTCAAAACAATCCAAATCTAAATCTCAGCAACCTTTTATGTAGAAATTAACAAACTGATTCTAAAATTAACATAGGAATGCAAAGGAGCTACAATAGCCAAAATAATTTTGAAAAAGAACAAAGTTAGATAATGTACACTACTTGATATCAAGAGTTATTTTAAATTTACTGCCATCAAAACAATATGTTAAATAAATAAATAAATAAAAATTAAAAAAGACAATATGTCATTGCATCAATTGACAAATAGATAAATGGAAGAGAATAAGGAGTCCAAAAATACATGCATACATACATGACCAATAAATTTTTTACATAGGCTCAATAGCTGTTCAGTGAAGAAATGATATTCTTTTCTACAAATAGTGCTAAAACAATTGGATATGTGTATGCAAAAACAATTTTACTTTGATCTGTTCATTGAATCACATGCAAAAATTAATTCAAAATGGATCAAAGACCTAAATGTAAAACTTAAAACATAAAAATGTTAGAAGAAAACAGAGGAGAAAATCTCTGTGACCTTGAATTAGGTAAAGATTTCTTAGAGACGATACTAAAAGCATGGTCAATAAAAAGAAAAATTGGCAAATTGGACTATTGAAATTACAAATTTTTTCGTTTCAAAAAAGGCACTGTTTGGAGCGGATGTGGCTCAAGCCATTGAGCTCCCACCTCCCACATGGGAGGTTCTGTGTTCAGTTCTCAGTGCCTCCTGAAAAAGAAAAAAAAATACAAAACAACAACAAGGAAACCAAATTTAAAAACCCA
>JAQZBX010104383.1:0-10957 GCA_029593785.1 Cabassous unicinctus | reverse complement strand
TTTATTTTACCGGGAGGTCCCGGGGATCGAACCCACAGGTCCCTCCATATGGGAGACGGGCACCCAACTATTTGAGCCACATCCACCACCCACCACCCCCCCGTCATCATATATTAAAACATTTTCTTCAGTTAAAATTCGTATTTTTCTTCTGATTTTAAAAGAAATGAAAACGCTTTCCTGGGCCCCTACCAGTCCTGTGAACCTGTGGCCCTGTGCCTTTTGCCCAGGCCTGGTGGGAAAGGAGAACCCAGGAGTCTGAGCAGGATAGAGCCAGCGCTGGGCAGAGGTGGGAGGGCATGGAGACGGGGAGCCTCACCCTGCAGTGGCTGCCTGCTCCCCGAGAGGGACGCAGGAGACAGGTGTCTCCTTGTGGGCTACTCCTGGTGGCTGCTTGCACCTGGACTTAGAGAGGTTCAAGAGGCTACCATTCCTTTTAGGAAGGACACCGATTCCTTCCCGGTTACGGCACAGATGCTGACACTGGGCAGTGAAAACAACACGGCGTTACTTTTTAAGATAAGGAACTGGTACCCGGTTAATAGGGCAGTTAATAGGCAGCAGGGTGAGCTGCTTTCAACCCCATACTCTCGCCCAGCCCTGCGTTTTCTGACCTATGAAAGGAAAGGGCTGGCTGTGAGATTCCCAACTTTTTTTTGACTATGAGCTTTCCACAGTCTTTAACATTAAAAACATTTCAAGCACCTTCACCCAGTGGCGCTAGTATTTTTAGTATATTATAAATGAGAAAATGCATAAAGACCACTGTTCATTTGTAACAGTTGAAAATGCACCTGTATTTTGTCAATCCTACAGCACCTGGGTAACACTTCGAAACTAGAGTCACATCATATATTCAGTCACAGGCTACGTGGGGGCTCATCTGCATCTTGAGCTTCGCGCACCAGCTTTGAGGTCCCAGCCACAAGCGGGACCCACTGACCTTCAGAGTTCCTCCCAGACCCAAATCCAGAATTCCTGTGAATTTTCACATCACTCTTTTAAGTGACAGCTCATTGCATTAGGTAACGAGTCCATCAGAATACTATAAAATTTCACCTAAACTTTGGCAGGTGCTTTAATAATCCTACTCCGGCAGCTGCCTTTGGGGCCTGGCCCGTGGAGCCCATCAGCGCCCGACACCACAGCACCACTGGGCTCACCACTCGGCACTGGGTCTGGGTGCACTGCTGGGCGGGAGCTGTGGCCCCTTTTCTTCCAGCACTTAGCTGGGGCATGAACATCCAGTTCAGTGGGTCTCGAACTTCAGGATACATTAGCGTCACTGGGGAACTTGTTAAACTGTAGAATCCTATCCTGGGCGTAGCTTAGGGGACAAGTCAAGGCATCCGGAAACTGCCTTCAGAAAACGCTGCAGCTGGGGGGAGGCACGTTAATAAACAAAAGAGAGATGCCGCAGTAGGTCACGAGACAGACCTGCGAGGAGCAGGGGCTGTAAGGCTGCGTGAAAGCTGCATGCTAATCCCGCGGGATTCAAGCGTGGGGTGATTGGCGAGGAGAGCTGAGTAGCAGTGTCGCAGTGTGTTTTATGGAGGAAGTCAAGGGATCTGCTTCTGAGGGGGTGGGGCTGGGCCGGCCTCCCTGCCACAGCGGAAGGGTCCTGGGTAGGTGGGCTGTAAGGAGCCGTGGGGAGAGGCAGGTGCTCACAGGTCATGGTCCAGTCTCCATGCAGCAGGGTCCTGTCTGACCTCCAGACGTGAAGGGCAGCCGTTGGTTAGCCTGAGTGGGGTCCTTTATTTTACGTCCATCTGTGAACCTGTTGACCGAGCCTGAGATTTCGGCCACAAGTAAATAAATATTATCCTAGCACTTCCTGGGAGGCAGCAATAATCAAAGAAGGCAGGGAGCTGTAACTACAATTCGCAGATGATGTGAGTTGACAGTGGGAGGGTAAGAAGAGCCGGCTGCCGGCTTTGGGTCCTTACACGGTTTTCCCGTGGCTGGCCTGGGGGCAGGCGAGCCTTGCTGCAGGGGTGCTTTTACTCGGGGGCTTCCTGGCCAGGGGCGTGCAGGGGGCCTGTGGGAAGCAGCAGGAGAGGCTGCGGGGGCAGGGGCGGCGCCGCGCTAACGCCCCGCTGGCTTGTGTGGGCAGGAAGGTCGTGGAGGGCGCTGACGCTGTCCCAGAAGAGGCCCTACGTGGACGAGGCGGAGCGGCTGCGCGTGCAGCACATGCGGGACCACCCCACCTACAAGTACCGCCCGCGCAGGAAGAAGCCGGCGAAGCGCCTGGGCAAGCGCGGGGAGCCCGGCTTCCTGCTGGGCTCGCTGCCCCGCGACCAGAACGCCCTGCCCGAGAAGAGGGGCGCCCGCGGCGCCCCGGGGCCGGAGGCCGGCGGTGAGTACTCCCCGCGCGCCCTGCCCGGCCTCCGCGGCTGCTTCCACGAGGGGCCCGGCGGCGGCGGGGCCGCGGGCAGCGTGGACACCTACCCCTACGGCCTGCCCACGCCCCCGGAAGTGTCGCCCCTGGACGTGCTGGAGCCCGAGCAGACCTTCTTCTCCTCCCCCTGCCGGGAGGAGCGCGCGCACGCCCGCCGCGCCCCGCACCTGCCAGGGCCTGCCTTCAACCCCGAGTTCGCCCCCAGCCCCCTCCACTGCAGCCACCCCCTGGGCTCCCTGGCCCTCAGCCGGTCCCCGGGCGGCTCTGTGATGCCCGCCGTCCCCGGCTGTCCCCCGACTCCGGCCTATTACTCCCCTGCCGCCTACCCCCCGCTGCACCCCAGCCTCCATGCCCACCTGGGCCAGCTCTCCCCTCCGCCGGAGCAGCCCGGCTTCGATGCCCTGGATCAGCTGAGCCAGGCGGAGCTCCTGGCTGACGTGGACCGCAGTGAGCTGGACCAGTACTTGAACACTGCCGGCCTGGTGGACTCGGCTGGGCCCGCGGGCCTCAGCGGGCACGGCCCGGCCTCCCAGGCGGCACCAGCCGGCGCCCCGGAGACCAGCCTCATAGCGGTCCTGGCCGACGCCACAGCCACCTACTACAACAGCTACAGCGTGTCATAGAGCTCCGCGCACCAGCCCTGCCTGCCACCCTGTCCCTGCTGCACGGGACGTGCTGAGACGCGCGGTGCCACCAGCTGTCCTCGAGCCGCCCCCGGGGTGGGCACAGGCCTGAGCTGCTGGGCGCGGGAGCACCGCCCTGGAGCTGAATGGGGCTCTGCTGATCCAGGCGCCCCGCCCCCTCCCACCTTGCCTGCCAGGTCTCCCCTGCAGCCTGCAGTTTGAGTATATTCCTTCAAATGAGCGTTCGCGGGCTGCACCTGGAATGAGGCAATGCGATTGCCGGAAGGTGCTGTTTCAGGCAGACTGCACTGTGGAAAGCCTCTGCACCTCTCCTGCGCCCGGCTCTTAGGGCCTCCAGGCGAGGAGCGCAGGACCAGGAGGGGCCTGACACCTCATCCCACGTCTGCCACAGACCGCGCCGAACCTGACGCCTCTTCTCTGCCGCCTGCTCGCCGTCTGCTGGCTGAGGTCCCCTCTGCCCCACGAGTTTCTGACTTGGGATTCTCTGAAAGCCACCTGAAGGGAAAGCGGGGAAAGCTTGACTCATTCGTCAGCGCCTTCATGCACCCCTTGGCGATTATTCCATGTGCAGAGTCCAGGGACACAGGCTTTCTTTACTTCCGTCCTTTCCAAAGTGATTGCATTCCTCCAACTTGAAAGGTAAACTCATCTTGATTTGAGAAATTTGCCGTTGTGGTTGACTGCAGCATTGAAAATGAGGCTGAATTCTTTCTCTCTGTTTTTGGATTTTACATAAGTCCTTTTTTATTTCACAAACTCTTCAAGAGAACACAGTCTGACTGCATACAGCAAGTGTGGCGAGACGCACGCACGTCTCCTTGCAGACCCTGAGATGCGCGTCTGTGGCAGCTTTCCGTAAACTCCTCTCCCTAACGACCAGAAGAGCCATGGCACCTAAAAAGCATTTGGAACCAGGCGGCGTTGCCGCCTCCAAACCTTGACGTGTTAATCTCTCTAGCAGAATCTCAGCCTACACCCTTCTCTGCCAAGGATCTTCCTTCCCTGCCCTCTCGATGGCCCTTTCTCCTTCTCGAGGATCCCTTTTTCTCATCTTTCTTTCGGGTCCGTACCCCTGAATTAGGCCTAATTCAAACAGCTCGGCTCCCGAAGGGAATTTGCTTTCCTCATGAGCCGGCTGGTCCTTAAGGCCGAGTTCTCAGAACACTTTGGAGCAACTTCCCCACCCGCACGTTCATACCCTCCCCGAGAACAGGACACGCTGCGGTTCGGGTGCTGTTTCCGAGCCCTGACCCCTCCCTGAAAACATTTCCATCCTTCCCCTGGGCCCCCTTTGAAGGACATACCTAGCAGCGAGCTGACAGGCAGTGTGTGATGTGTGTAAGTATTTTATGTATTCTACTCTTGTTTCTCCCTTATATTTTGTATTGCTAAAAGATCCTTTTTTTCCTTCCAAGAAGTCTTACTGTAAAATTACTTTTAAGATATGGTTAATCTTTATGCTATTGCTGTGTGCGGCATTTGGTAATAAATTGTTGTCGAGGGTGTGATTGGTGTGTAACCCAGAAAGTGTATTAGTAATCTTGTAAAACCGTTTCACAGACATTAAGCTAAACTGTTCCTTTTTGGGGGAGGGGAGGAGAACTACACAGGTTTTGGAACAGTTACCGATACTGATTTGTCTAGAATATTTAATTTAAATAAACGTTTTTGTACCATGACCATTCTATCATTTGAAATATAATTTTGCAAAAGGGAAAAGTTTTCAAGAAAGACATAAATGTATGTCCAGTGCTACTTGTATTATTGGACAAGGTTGTTTTTTTTTTCATTATTTTTTAAAAGATACTTAGATTACATAAATGTTACACAAAAATTATAGGGATTCCCATATGGTCAGGTTTTTTTCTACATCAGCTTTTTATTTTTAAAAGCTGATACCTTGTAGGGGTGGTGTGTTTCACTTTGTGAATTGTGGTAAAGAGGTATGTTCCACTTTTACACGCTGGCCAGTGTCATCATCATCACTCTTAAAAGAAAGGAGCACCTCATCCCCTGCTTGGGGAATAACTTTCTCCCCAAGATGACTTTCCACTTGTAAAGTGAAATAGGGTCATTATCGGGCTGTTTCAAGATAGAAAGTAAGTTGTGCTCACACATTTTTACCTTCTTTTTGGAATAATCTTGGAAAATTCCGGAACTGCCCTCTTTGTGGTGTGTTTATGGATGTGGTGTAACAACCACCTGTGAGCACTCACAGCTCTCTGGGACGTCGGGGAGGAGGCAGGAGGCCCGTGGATTGTATTAAAGGACGGACTCATCTTGCAAGGTTTGGGATTAAAATCCAGCCAGAAAGCTCTGGGAAAAAGCGATGACTCCTCAGTCCCTGAGCCGTCACCCACGCCTGCCTTCCCTGCGCGAAGCAGTTGTAACTTGTTCAGTCGGGGCAGCCTCTGCTCCCAGGCCCTCGGGCCGTCTGGGCCCAGGAGTGGGTCTTGGGAAGGCCCATCCTTCAGCTGTGATGGTAATCTGCACTCATTACTTTAATAGCACTCTACAGGTGTAGGCCATTTTATGAGCGTTTTACAGCCCATTTCTCATCCACAGCCCCGGGTGGCTCAGTCACCATCCACCCCACCGCACACCAGGGACACTGAGGCCGGGCCGGGAGCTGGCGGCGTTGGCTCGCCCCGCCCAGGCAGCAGGCCGGGAGCTCAGCCTGCGGCCGGAGGAGCCCACTGGCCGCACCCACCAGTTTCGCAGCTGGAGGCTTTACGTCTGGTTTTTGTTTTGTTTTGTTTTCATGCTTCACTATGGTATGGAATTCCGTGTGGCCCAATTCACACTTAGCACAACCCAGCAAAAGAAGGAAAAGACGAATTGGAAATTATAGGGACAGAGTTGGATGAAACCTGAAGACGTCATCGGCGCTGGACGACGTGGTGTCTGGCAGAGCCCTCCCGTGACAGCGTCGGCTGACGCTGCCGAAAGGGCGCACGTCTCATTGCAGGACACACTGTGGAGGAGGGGCGCCGCCCCCGCCTCCGGAGGGCAGGACACGGGCAGGCGACAGGCCTCCTGCCTCTTGCTCGGCGCTGAGTAAAGCCGTCGGCCCGCGGAGCCGCGGGTGCTCTAGTTGGAGCTGCCGTCCTGGACACACAGCCGCCCCCGGGACGAGCGCATTGTCAGCAGTTATGGGTGTACATGGTAATAATTACTTTTCCAAAACCTAGAAATTACCATTTCATTCCTTTTCTTCAAATCCTCGAGCACTGCTCGTCGCCCTGGCCGGCAGCTGTTAGGGGCAGGGTGGTTTGCGACCAGGCTCCCAGCCCCTCGCGTGTGGCCCTCTTCGTCACGTGTTCCCGTGACCTCTTTTCCTAAGCTTCCAGAAAGGACGGGACTTTCGTGCTTTTTCTTTGAGGGTCCCCCCAGTTTCATAAGCATCAGGCCCCGTGACAGCTGGCCCAGCCCCCTCGTGAGGGCACGCGTGGTGGACTTTCTTCTTTTCAGCGTCCTGTCCCCCATCCCAGGGAGAGCCTCATTCTCCCCTGAAAACGTTCTCCATTCCCACGCTTTTGTGTTTCCACCAGGGCTGCTCCCCTCCCTGGAAGACCCTCACTCGGATAACTTGTCTGGTGACATGGACTCATCCAAGTCCAGCTTAGGTTTCCCCGGCGGTGCCGGGCAGAGGGGCTGCTCACCCCCTCGAGCTCCCACAGCTTGGCGTGCGTCATCCACTGACACAACAAATAAAGGAGAAAAGTGAAAATCTGAGCTGTCCTGTACATATTCCAGTTAATCTTGGTGGCGCTTAAAGACTTGAACCCTTCTTGTCTCTAATTTTCTGGCCCATCTCTCTGGAAGCAAAGACACAGGGCCTTTGTGTGCAGGAGGCAGGCTCAGAGGCGGGTGGGTGCCACGGTGGCGACTCGCCTGCACCTGCTGCAGGGAAGCTGGCCTGCGGTGACAAGGGAAGGCGATGCGGTGGGGACATGGGAGGAAAACCGCCTTTCTTGTCCTGTCCTGGAGCAGCAGAACAAAGCCAAGGGCAGATAATTTGCAGCATGGTTTCTGCTTACCTTTGGGACATTCATCCGTCCATCCATCCATCCATCCACATTTCACATTTCAAGAGACACACAGACTTTGAAAAAAGTTTAGGAAAAAATAGCAGCTCATAAAGAAAAACAATACATCTATTTTCCCACCACCTAGTGACATTACTGGTAATTTTTTGACATATCCGTCTAGTCTTTTTTTTTTCTAGATATGCATATACATCTTTTACAATAGACTGGCAATTTTACTAATAGTAAACAAACTATTTCCAGTGTTACTAAACTTCCTTTTGTTCTGTAAAAGATGTTTTCTTTCTAGTTGAAAAATCAATAAGAAAAAATTTTGGAAATAAATAGAAAGTGTCCTCTCCAGGACCTCAGCGTACCTGTTTCCAACATGCTCGTTTTTGTCCACTGACTTCTCGCCCCACGTTCCGTCCCACAGAGCCGCACGTGATGCAGTCGGTGCACATACAGACACCATTTGGTATTTGGCTCGACCCTTTCAGTGTCATATTCTAGAAGTTGTCCGAGGTTGAGAGTTGTCTTCGCTGCATCATTTTTGGTGACTCCATAGTGCTTCAGGGAATTAATGTACCTTAATGTATTTGACCATTTCCTTGCTAAATTGTAATTATCACCTTTGTGGCCCTTGTAATAACACTGCAGTGAACATTTATGTCTTTAAATTCCTACGCATATGAACATGCTTATAGCTTTTGCTTCAAATGGCTTTTCAGTTTGCTGGAGTCTCAATAGCTGAGGCATGAAATGACTACATCCGCCTCCCAGAATGAATGATTTCTTAACAGGAAGAATTCAAACCGCCGAAGACCGTGTAAGGCTGGCTTGACTCCAGCGTTCGTCGTGCCTTTGCCTTCCTCAGGAGCCACGCTGTGCTTGCTGGGGCTTCCACTAGGGTTGCGAGTGTCCCCTTCCCACCTGGCTAACGGCAGCCGTTGACGGCACGCTCTTTCTCGGCTTGTGGCCTTGTGCAGCTGCCCTTGGCTGAGCTTTAGCTTCGGCTAGGTGGAAGGGGGTGCTCCCCGGGAAAAGCGTGTTTCACCAGTTAGCAAGGCAACCCGCCAGTCCCCAGGGCCGCTGCCCACAGCCCTGAAGACGGAGAGTGGGGAGAGCTGGGCGCGGGCTGGCCTCGAGCACACCCCCAAACCTGCTCTCTCCAAGGCCGCCGTGTGTTTGTGGGCACTGAGGTTGCAATGCTCTGTACGAACGTACAGGATAGCTGTTGTACATTTTAGATTTCTCTCGCAGTTCGGGCCTGACGGCTCCTTTGAAACACCTGAAGTAATTGTCGTGTTGGGACTGATCGTGTGGGAGAAATGAGGACAAGGGGGCCCTAGAAGGTGGCTGAAGGGAATTCCAGAGGCCTGTCAGTTTCCACCTAGGTCTCCTGGTCCTTCCCCGCCTCCTGAGGCCTGCCTCTGCCGCCGCAGGAAGATGGGTCTCCACTTTGAGAATCCTCCCGGAAAAGAGGTTTTCCTCTCTGTAAGCTGCTCTAAGCTTAACAAGTTCCATCATCAAAAAGTTCTGACTTCTGCCTTTCCCGGATCTCTTCTGCTTTAGTCCAGGGCCGTTTCCTCAGGTGTCGTCTGCGGAGATGTAGGCCGATTTGTGCCGGTCTTGGCCAGCTGCCCCTCCTCCTGAGGCTGGTGGCCTCTGCCCCTTCCTGCTTGACAGTGTGGTGGGGTCGGGTGGGGGTCGCGGTTTGCCTCCAGCCCCTCAGGCCTGCACTGGCCTCTTAATTAGAGACGAGGGCCCTGTGGCTGTGGGGGTGGCAGGGAAGACACAGGTCTTCTTATAGAAGTGGTGGGAGAGGGTGGCAGGGGATTTCAGGGGCGTGGGCGCTCCCGGGAGGTTCCCGGCGTAGGTGTAGGGCACGGCCATTTCTCAGGGGCTCACGGTGCAGGTCGGGTGCGGCTTCCTTTGCCCCTCTCGCTGTCCTTTCGTAGGGTCACTCCTCCATCCATCGGAGGGGCTGTGGCACAGGCCTGGAGCAAGTTAAAGATGAAACACATTCAACTGCAAAGGTTCCTGGAATGTGATGGCCTCCAGGGAACGCCGGGGTGGCTGCCTGTGGTGCCTCAGGCTGTGATGCGAAACCTGCCAGGGAAAGGCTACTTCCGGGGTGAGGGGCCGCGCAGCGGCCAGCGGCCCGGGGTGTCTGCTTGCTCGCGTCCGTGCCTTCACGTTGGTGTGTTCCTATTACATCCGAGGACCGGAGAAACTCGGTCACCAGCTTCATTCTCTATTCCTCCCCCTGGAAAGAGCAGCGCCAGTTCCCACATCCCCGGGTGTGTGGAGGTCAGGGACAGTGTGTTCCTAATATCCGTGCAGCGTCCGAGAGTCCGAGGTGAGGTGCTGAGCTCTGAAGATGGCGGCCTGTTGGAAGGCGCTAGCGTCCACGAGCAGGTGCGTTTTTACTGGGGCGAGCACGAGGCTTGGGCCTGGGGCTGCCTTCTCATCCCAGCCCCGTGGCCTCGGGAGCGTCACTGAATGTTAGAGCTGGGAAAATTGCTCAGCCCCCGTTTTGATGAAAAAGGACGTGGAGGCCCAGAGAGGTGAGGCGACTGGCTCCAGAGCCGGACCTGGCGAGGGCTGCGCAGGGCCGGGAGGCGGGGTCTTCCTCAGCGGACCTGCAAGGGGGCCGCTAAGACAGGCCCCTCCGCATGGCTTTGGTGGGATCAGAGGCAGCGGTGGGCAGGGCAGGGAGGTGGGGGGATGGGAAGAAGGGGCCCTGGGGTCTGGAGTGTGGAAGGAGGGGATTCGGGGCCTAGCGGGTTAGGATGACTTCCGGAAGCTTCCCAAGTGTTCTGTGCCTTGGGGGTGCTGGCCCGGGACAGCCTCAGGGCGAGCCTGAGGCGGCCAGGTGCCGTCCAGGTTGAGCCAGGCACACGCCCCTGGGCAGCGGTTTTCAACACCTTTCAGGGAACAGGCCATGGCCCCTGAGGCCCAGAGGCTGGAGCAGAGGCCCAGGGACCCCCACCCTGTGCTCCCTGGAGACCAGCACCCCTTTGTGCAGCCTGTGTCTGCCTGCACCCCCCCATGACCAGGGGGTGGCTGGGGAGACCAGGGCGTCTGGGGGGAGGCTGGGGGTACCAGGGTGCCTGGGAGAGAGGCTGGGGAGGCCAGGAAGTCTGGGGGAGAGGCTGGGGAGGCCAGGGCGCTTGGGGAGGAAGGCCAGGGCGTCTGGGGGGCAGGTTGGGGGGGCCAGGCGCCTTGGGGGCGGCTGGGGGGGCCAGGGCGCCTGGGCAGGGCACGGCCGCTGCCGCAGCAGCAGAGCGGAATGCATCGGGGCTCCCCGGCTCCCCTGGAAGACTGAGAGGCGGGAGAAGGGCAGAGCCGGGGCCGGAGAGGGCGGAGGAGCCGGGCCGAGCGCTTTCCTGCCCGTGGGAGCTGCTGGGAGAAGGAGGAGGAGGATGTGTCTGCGCGGTGCTTCCTGCCTGATAAGCCGCCCCCCCCTCTGGGCCCCGGGCCTGCCTTCTGGGGAGAGCCCTGCCCAGGGAGGGGCCGCCGAGGCGGAAAATCTCTTCTCCAGATCAGCGCGCAGAGGCCGACCCTTCCTCCCCGCCCTGCGCAGGAAACGGGCAGGCCCGGTCCCCTCCTCGCCTCACCCGGGCTCCGGGCTGTCTCCAGGGCCCCACGCGAGCCTCGCTGCCCCGAGTCAGCGCCCAAGGAGGGCACCGGCCGCAGAGCCGCGCTCATTGTCAGATCTCCCGCCGGGATTGGGGTTCAGGGCACTGGCCACTTACCGCGCTGTGGGTGTGCGCGCCGGCCTGCACCCACCTGCCCAGCAGGCTGGCACCCCAGGGCCCAGCATCCCCGCTCCCCTGCCCCGGCAGCCGGGGGACCTGGCGACCTCCCGCCCCTCTGAGCTT
>JAQZBX010104382.1:0-10959 GCA_029593785.1 Cabassous unicinctus | reverse complement strand
CTTTTTACCCTTTCTAATATTCTTCATTTCTACACTCTTCTCCAAGTCTCTCACCCTTGTTTTTTCCTTTCAGGCTGCAGCACTCTCTTTAGTATCTCTTGTATTTCTGGTCTTTTGGTAACATATTCTATCAGTCTTTGTTTGTCTATGAAGACTTTGAACTCCCCTTCAGTTTTGAAGGACAGCTTTGCCAGATACAGCATTCTTGGCTGACAGTTTTTCTCTTTCAAATCCTTAAATACATCATACCACTTTCTTCTCTCCTCCATGGTTTCTGATGAGAGTTCGATACTTAATCATATCAAGTTTCCCTTGTATGTGATGCTTTGCTTTTCTCTTGCTGCTTTCAGAATCCTCTCTTTATCTCTGGTATTTGTCATTCTGCATAGTAGGTTTCTCAGGGTAGGTCTATATGTGTTTATTCTGTTTATAGTGTGTTGTCCTTCTTGGCTATTGATATTTATGTCTTTCATATGGGTAGGGAAGTTTTCAGTCATTATTTCCTCAAATATTCTTTCTGCCCCTTTTCCATTTTCTTCTCCTTCTGTGATGCCAACAATGTGTATGTTTTTGCATTTCGCATTGTCATTCAATTCCCTGAGACTCTGTTCCATTTTTTCCATTCTCTTCTATTTCTGTTCTCCTGTCTTTTCCAGTTCAGATGTTCTGTCTTTGAAATCATTAATTCTGTCTTCAAGCAGTTGAAATTTGCTCTTCTGTGCCTCTAATGTATTTTTAATCTCATCCATCATGTCTTTCATTCCCATAAGGTCTGTTACTTTTCTTTGCAGACTTTCAAATTGTCCTTTATGCTCACAGTGTCTTCTTATTATCTTTTATCCCTTTAGTCATATTTTTTTTCAATTCTTTAAGTTGATTTAGGAGAGCTGTGTGATTTTCATTGATTGTCTTAAATCCTGAATCTCTTCAGGATATTTGGTGTGATCCTTTGGCTGGGCCATCTCTTCTTGTTTCCTAGAATGGCTTGTATTTTTTTGCTCATGTCTAGGCATCTGAAAAGTTGGTGAAATTTAATCGCCAATTTCTCTCTCCTGCCTATTATTATCTTTTCACAGCTCTTTGATATTTGGTTCAACTTATCCTAAGTTGTTAAAATTGCCCAGCTTAAGTTACCAAAATCGTGCCAGGGACTCACTAATGGGGCTCAGACTTTGTCCCAGGGATGGGGTAAAGAGAGCTCTAAAAGCAGTTTTTGTCCATGTAGACTCCAGACTGGCCAGCAGATGGCGCTTGTTGGCGCACCTTTCCACAGAGGTTTTCCTTTGTTTTCTTTGTTTTCTTCTGGCCAGAACCAAGATTGGGCTCTACTGGCTGAATTCACTGAAGAAAAGCCCCTAACTCCCCCTCCCTTTTCCCTGTTACAGCTGGCAAGGAGGAAGATGTCTGCTCTCCACTCAGTCAGCTACAATGCAGCAGGGATTTTATCCCTGCTGACAGCAGTGGGGGAAGGGAGCTCCTCCCAGCGGCTGGGAGGTTTAGTAACTCGCAATTTATTGTTTTGGCTTCTTTGTCTCTGTGTTCCTCACCCTCCTGGGAGTAGTGAAGCACAGTCCTGGTCTGCTGACCCCCAAAGCAGGTCCCTTGGGCAGCTTTTGGCTCTTTCTCCATTGTCTTTGTGAGAGCACTGAGCCTTATCTGCCTAATCTGATGCCACGTTCCCACCTGTATTCTGTTTTTGTTGGGTAAAGTGTTCTATTTATGTCTGTAAGGTCAAGTTGGTTTAGGTTTTGCTCAAGTCTTGTATTTCCTTTTTTATCTTCTGACTAGATGTTCCATCCATTATTGAAAGTGGTAAAGTCTTTTACTACTAATGTGGAACCATCAATTTTCCCTTCAAATATGTTAGTATTTACTTAATATAATTTGGAGCCCTGCTGTTAGGTGTGTATGTATTTATAATTGTTACATTTATTTGTTCAATTGTCCCCTTTATCAGTATATAATGACCATTCATAACTGTTTTTTACTTAAAGTCTGTGTTATCTGATATTATAGTTACCCCTGCTTGCTTCTCCTGGGTTGTAGGCATCAAGATATTTCTGAGTAGCAGCTCCACCTTCTTCAGGTCTACGCCTGTCTTTCAGATCCTGCCAACCCTCACAAAAAGAACAAGGTAATCTCTCTCCAGATGAATGATTCACTATGTAATTTATAGATGTAATGGGATTTGTTCATTTGTAATTTCATCAAGATGTAATTTGTGAGTAAAGGTTGTAATAAAGCTATAATTACCACTGTGATGATTTTGTTCATTCCTTTTGCAAATGAGCATAATAAAATGTCTATTCTGTGCATTGGGGAAGGGACAAGGATACCCATTACATAGCTCCTGTCCTGAGGGAGCTTAGTTCTATTATGATTAGATAAAGCATGTGTAAAAATAAACTGTAATGTAATACAGAAGGTGATAATGCCAGAAGAAAGACATGGAAAACATGCTACATGGATGTTCAGGAAAGAAAAGAGTCATTTCTAGTTTGGGGAGAATCAGAAAACACTTTATGGAGGAGATGGATATTAATAATAATAATATGGATAATACTAATAGCTACCATTGAAAGTCTTTTATTCATATTATATTATTTAATCCTCTCAGTATAGGTATTGTGAAAGTTTGAATTTGGTGACTCCCAGAAAAGATTTTGTTCTTAAGCGAATCTATTCCTGTGGGTGTGGTGCTTTTTGATTGTATTAGATTCATTTAGGCCACTTGATTAGATTGCTTTTGATTGGACTATGTCAGTGAGGCGTGACTTCAGTTGAGTCTCTGCCCTCTTGCTGGGCCTGATATAAATGGAGACACAGAGAGAGAGGCACACACAGAGAGAAAGGAAGCTGCCGTATTCTATTGATCCTGCCATGTGAGAGAGAGGCCTGCAGGAAAACAGCCGTGTCCTGAGAGGCTGAGAGAGGTCCTGGAGCCTGGAACCAGCAGAGCACAGAGGCACGGAAAGAGGCCCCAGGGGCTGGGCCCACAGAGCAGCCCACGGCTGAGGAGACGAGCCCTGCTGTATGCCTGATGGCCTCGTGACAGGACACCAGGATCCACAGCAGCTGATGCTGGTGAGAAAGCATCTCTGATGGTGCCTTGATTTGGACATTTCACAGCCTCAGAACTATAAGCTTTTACTCAAAATAAATAACCTTTATCAAAGCCAACACGTTTCTAGTACTTTGCATCTGCAGCCCTGTGACAAACTAAGACAGGTATTAATTCCATTTAACAGGTGAGAGGACTGGCTGTAAAGAATGAAAAGGCTGATGGAAAATGGCCTACATCCGTCGCCGCAACACCACTCAGGACAACCCCCAAGTCCCAAAAAAGCCCCTGTATTTCAACTGCCCCTCCTCTCCCTGCCCCAAAAACGTCCAGTGGCCACCGGCTTCACCTCACTGTTACAATTTCTTCCATTGCTTGAATCACAATATGTCTACAACAGAACTCCACTCTGATGAAGGATGGTGGTGTGGGATGTTGTTGGAGGTGTGGGAGGTGGGGAACACGGGAACCCCTGTAATTTCTGAGTAATATTTAGGTAATCTTAGCACCTCTAAAAATACATATATATATATAAAAAATAACATTTATGTAAACAAATGCACATATATGCATATGCATGTATATATCATTTTACAGATATTTGTATGTATTGTGAAAAATTTTATTTTTACCCACAATTGAAAAAAAAAGAAAATGAATGAATAGGCTTATAGAGGCAGCAGCCGTGTGGGGAAGGGTGTTGCTAGTCAGAACAAAGGCATGAATGTGGAAAGCAAAGAGATACCCCGTGGGTTGGTGTGACTGGAGCATTGGAAGCGTGAAGGTGTGTAACAAAAGAGAGAAAACTAAATATTTTGCTTGAGCCTGGTAATGGAGGAACATATGGGAGTTATCATTGGAGATAAAATGACCTGTCAAATGATTCATTACAGGGGAACAAAGGAAAAAGATTTGTTAAAGATGAAGAAGTGGTTTGGGGCTCCATTGTTCAGGAGAAAATCATACTATGAGAAGAACTTGTAAACACAAGAAAATTTGCGACATCCGGGTTCCATCCTAAATACTTACTTATAAATATCCTGACACTGGCTATGCTAGTAGAGAAATGGCTAGGGGAAAGGGCCAAGCAAACTCTCAGCTGTCATCAAGGGTTATAAGGTTTACGAATGTTCTGAACATCAAGGATGGGGCCTCCGTGAAGGAATGAAACGTCTTAGTTCATGTCTAGACCAGGGTAGGAAACTCAGGTCCAGTCCAAGTAGGTACCACAAAGTACCAAAGGTGATCTTTATGGCCTGGACGTAAGAGAAGTTGAAAATATCTAGAAAAAAGGAAACGGCTAAAGAAGTTAGCTCTGCCCTAAGGCCAGTTTCCAATTTCTTTGGGTACAAAGTAGATCTTCAAAATAGATACACACCAATCCACCCCCAGTGAACTGGCAGAAAAATTGGGCATCAGAAACGTAGGCAGAAGAACCAGCTGAACAGCCTCCTGGACAGGGTTTTAAGGGAAAAACTGAGATGTGATCCTATCAGCATTCAGACATCAGGTTTGGGGCAGTGAAAAGATTATATTATTTCAGATCCTAATTATGCATGGGTAGGGTAGCTGATATTTTCTGCCAGCCAGAATTCTCATTTATTCTGGGACTTGGCTGGGCTTTACTTCCATTAGGGAGGTCCCTAACCATTAGATTGCTGAGCAGGGTTGGCTAAATCTGGGACTTGGAATAGGCAGTTGGAATTGCTGGATTAGCACTCAAGAGGAAAGCATAAGCTAGAATTTAGATTTTGCAGTCATAAACAATGATGTAATATATTAAAAAGAGTGACGTTGCTGAAGGAAATAGGAAAGGGGAAAAACAGAGAAAGGACAAAGACTAAACAAAGGGGAACCTCTAGAGCCACCACCAGGAGAATGGACTAGAAGAGCAGAAGCGTGTTACATATGCTTACTCATAAACGATGGTGTAGTTGACAGATTACGGGATTTGGAATCAGGGTCCTGGATTCAGTCCCTGCTACCATTTACTAGCTTTATTTTTCACATTAAGAATAAGCTGTAAAGCATATGACAACATTGATGAACCTGGAGGACATTATGTTGAGCGAAGCAAGCCAGACACAAAGGACAAATACTGTATGATTTTGCTACTGTTAACTAAATATACTATGTAACATTGAATGTTCAAAAAACATTTATATATGTCTAGTACAGTTTATTGAGAAATGTTTGTTTTTATTCAACTCTATTTTCTTTTTATTTTTAATTGCTTATATTTTCAGTTATTATGTGTACAAAATAAAGTTAAAAGAAAACAAAAACAAAACAAAACAAAAAGAATAAGCTGTATGCTTTTGACAAGTTACTTAATCATTTTGTTTCATGTGCAGATGAACCATTTCTCTTTGTTTACTTTGTGATCCTTCTTTCTAGGAGCTCTGATTAGGTCAATTGTCATCACTCAATGTGGAATCTGTGCCCCTCCCATGGAGAACTGCTCACTACAACTTTCTGGGATGCACTATCCTATGTTGAAAGGCTTTTATAGGATAAATGATTGTGGCTATATAATAGCAATACTGCCGTATATTTGTATCATTCTTTAAACATTTACAAAGATATTTCATAGGCATTTTCTCATTTGATCTCCAGAACACCCTATGTAAGTAGGTCAAGAAGAGTTAAGGGACTATAAAAGAACTAATAATGAGACAAAATAAAAACTGCCAAGGAGCAAAATAAATTTGAATCTCACCTTTAATTTGCCTGGAACTGATAGGCTGTAGGACCAACTCTTTTGTCTAAGTACAATAGTAAAGTGATTTCTTTTATTGAATGAAAACACTACTATAATAAAAGGATACTAAAGGCATGACAAATTTTTGTTTAAATAATAGGATTAGGTCTGGTAATGGTATCCAAGTAATTTGGACATAGTCTCCTACTGAAAATAAGTAGAAAAGCTGGATAAAATATAACAAAAATGAAGACACCAGAAAGCTTTCAAATCAGCTAAGATTTGTGGTTCCAAGATCCAGAAGAACAACAAAACCCAGAAGATAAGCCCATCTTTTGTGGCAGTTTTCTCCTAAAGCTGTTAGGTTATTTTAGGATAAGTCGATTGAGAGGATAAGCAGAGATTTTTAATAGATGTATGGAACTAGAAGGACAAACATTGGAGTTTGTGGCCCAACAAAGAGAAGATGACCTGGTAACTTATCCATTCAGAATTGGAATTTTTTGAAAGTCATGCCCTAAGAGGGAGGATGAACCAGAAATAGACTGGCTCTCACATGGACTTAACCCCAGCTTCAAATTGTTTAATCCCTGACTAAATTAAGTTAATATGGCTTTCTAGTGCCTCTAGCCACCTAATATATCCTTATTAAGGAAGATAATATCACTCTAACATTCTAGGGCATAATTATCTCTACAGTTATTCATAAATAATGTTTGGCAATCAATCAAGAATATTCAGAAATATAGGGAAACAAGATAGGTGCCTGAAAACAAACAGAAACAACAAAAATAGAAATAGACTTCCAGGGGACTCAGATAATGACTATCAGAAACAAACTTAAAATTAATATAATGAAAATATTTTTAAAAAAAGACAAGGTTGAGAATGTTGGCAGAGAATTGGGAAATATACTAAAGGAAATAAATGGAAATAAATCCCAAATACAAAGGATGATTTTAAAAGCAGAATAGACATACATGCAGAGAGAATTGGTAAATTGAAATAGATTAGAATTTTAGAAGAAAATACCCAAACTGAAGCATGGGAAAATAAAAAGATATGGAAAACACAGGGAAAAAATGAAAGAACCAGGTGATAGAATGAATCAGGCACCCCAACAAAAACATGCTCTTAATTTTAACCCACATTGCTGTGGGGGTGAAACCATTTGTAAAGAGAACCTTTTGAAGAAGTTAGTTTTAGTTAGGAGCAGCCAACTGAATCAGAGTGGTTCTCAAGCCATGTTACTGGAGGCCTTGAAAAGAAGAGGAACTGGAAGCCAAAGGTCAGAGAAGGCCACACAGGACCCCAAAGTCTAAGGTCAGCAGAAACCAGAAGAGCAGACACAAGGAGAGAGAGATCCCCATGGGATGGGAGGCAGAAATGCAAGCCAAGGAACCCCAAGCATGTAGCAAGCCAACACCAGAATGCTATAGTCTCACAGTACAAACCATAGCCTTGCTGATGCCTTGATTTTGGGCTTCTAGCCTCCAAAACCATAAGACAATAAATGCTCATTGTTTAAGCCAAGCCATTGTGTATTTTTTGTCATAGCAGCCTGGCAAACTAATATAAACCATATGGAACATAATGACAAGTTAAAACATGGGCTTAATTGGAGTCTCTAAAGGAAAAGAAAAGGAGAATGGTGCAGAAGCAAGATAATTTTAAAGCAGGCATGGGTGGAAAAGGCACATTGCTTTCGAAAGTGCAAGAGTAAGACTAACACCTGAATTCTCAATTTTAAAAAATGGAATCCAGAATAAAATGGAATGACATCCCAAAAGTTCTGGAAGAAATACCTGCCAATCTTGAATTCTATATCTGGAGAAAATATTCCTCAAACACAAAGGTGAAATAAACACATGTTCAAACAAATGAAACTAGGAACTTGCACTAAATGAAGTACTAAAGGGTATTTATTAGGCAAAAGGAAATAATCATAGATTGAAGCACAAAGATAATTAAAAAAAAGATGGATAGCAACATAAATGATAAATAGATGGCGAAATCTAAATGGATATTGATATTATAAAACAATTATAATAATGTCCTGTGAGATTTAAAATATGTATGAAATGGAAATACACCACAGTTATAGCATCCAAGATGGGAGTAAGTAAATGGAGTTAAAATATTCGATCAACTATTTTGCTAGGTAGGGGCAGCTCGAATGGCTTCCATTTGGCCTTTCCTATCATAATAGCCCTCACTCCACAAGTCAGGGAACCAATGTGGGTATTCCCACAATAATATCTGACCTTCAGAGAAGATCAATCACAGAGCTGTTCAGGGAAGATGGAGTTAATCTCACAAATTTATTCCTCACAGTCCTGCTGAAGGGTGTGTCCTCAACATTCCTAGGTGGTTGAGCAGGTCTTATATGATATACCCAACCAACGTTCCAATCTCTCTAAGCCTTTGGATCCTGGCATCTACATTATACCAGGGCAGTTCTGGAATTTCAACCTCAGGTAATGTCAGCTACATTTTGGTCCATGTTTCTGCCAATCACCAAAACAAACTGCTAGAGCCGTTTCTAACCTTATGAGCTACAACACTGACTCCAAAAACTCTGCTTAGTGAGCCCAAAATAAATTCAGCCTGATCCAACTTTATATTCCTTCCACAATTATCCATATCCTTTGTATCCATTCCCACACTTATTCCCCTGATTTCTGTCTATATAAATTGGAAAAATTCTTCTGTACTCTTGAAGTATAGTGTACCTCCTCATTGGGCACACTTTGTACCTCACCTTTTGGGTCCAGTTGGGACTTCAGACTAGGTTATAGGTCTGGAAGAAAAGAGGGGTGATGAGTGTGTGTCATGAGAAGAATTAGAAGTGTCTTGCAAGTCAACTACCTTAGTGCATTCCATTGCAATTTCATCTGGTGAAATGGAATTAATATCTTCAGACAGAGGAGTGAGGGCTGTTTGCTCAGGTGAAGTGGTTACAGGTTTATCAGCACAGCAGGGTTAATCTCTTCAGGTGAAGGTTGATGACAGATTCCTCAGGGAAGACTGGAGATCAGGTGGCTGGTTCCTCAGGGCAGACCATTACAGGTTGATCTGGCAAAGACTCAGCAGAATCTCAGGTTTCAATGTCCCCACCACCACCATTATCAACCCAAAGAGCCCCATTCCAATTTTCAGGATCCCATTTCTTTCCAATAAATGCCCACGCTTTAAATGGAGACACCCTGCTAGGTTAGGAATTTAGTTTATGTTGTAATTCAGCCACTCGCACAATAAGACTCTGGGTCTGTTTTTCAGAAATCTCAAGTCTGTGGCTACACAAAATAAGATTTTCTTTCAGGGCATACATGGAAACTTTCAGGTCCTTCATGCAGCACTTAAGTTGTAAATTTGAAGCCTTAAACTCTTCCCTTTCTTTCATAACTGTATCCAGCATATTTAGGAAAAAAGCTGAAATCATTATACCTTTTAACTCCACAAAACTCTGTTAAAGTGTCAAAAACACTCTCACCCAGAGCCTTGCCTCTTATAAGCATTTGAGTAGCTGTATCTAGTGGTGATATTTTGTGTACCTCTATGGCAAATTCACACTATGGACTATCAGTACCATCTTGATTATTGGAAAGAGAGTCATTAGTGCCTTTTAATTTAATCAGATTAGAGAACCAATTCCAAAAACCCTAGAACCAATTCAGAAATCTCTTCCTTAAGATTCTGTTCCTCAAGAACCATTCCCAATACCAAAACTGTATTACTCAGTGTTCTCTAGAAAAACTGAACTGACAAGGTTATCTGTAAATGTTATGAGATTTTTATAAAAATTGTCTCATGTGATGGTGGGGGTACACAAATCCAAATTCCATAAGGCAAGCTGCAAGCTGGAAACCCCAATAAAGGTTTTCAATTAATTCCCCAGGAGAAACTAGCTGGCTGAAATAGAGATGGGAATTCTCTCTTCTCACTGCTGAAATCATCACTTCTCCTTTGCAAGCCTTCAATTGATTGGATGAGAAGTCTCTCATTGTTGAAGGCAATCTCCTCAGTTGGTTGTAGACATAATCAGCCATAGATGCAATCAATGTACTGCTGATTTAATTCCACAAAATGTCCTCACAGTAACAATCAGGCCAGTACTTGGTTGACCACACAACTGGACACCAAAACCTGGCAAGTTGACATATGAATTTAACCATCACAATTTTCAAATATTCATTCCCTGGTGCTTTATTTTAGAGAAACGCTAATAATAGACAAAATATCTAACAATTGGGGATTGATTAAGACATAATACGTGCATTCAGAATATTATATAATTACTAAATTTATGAAGGCTATAATAATGTTTTTAAAAATCATGTCATAAAAATTTATAACTACAAGGAATAAACTTTTAAAATGATTAGAAAAATAATCAAAAAGTAATCTTTACAGTGACAAATAGGGCTTTGTAGTTTTTCTTCTTTCTTCTGTTTAATTTTCTAACTTGCCCTTATTGACTCTATAATTCTTTTAGAGCAAAGAAAAAGCAAATCACCTATATGCACTGTGGCAGTTTGATATAGTTTTGAATTCCAAAAATAGATATTGGATTATGCTTGTAAGCTGGTCTCTTCATCTGGGCATGATTAAGTTATAATTAGGGCTTTCATTGGGCGGGGTGTTGAGCCCTGCTCCTTGGTGGGTGCGGTCTCAAAGATAAAAGACATGGCCAAGGACAGAGTTGGAGTTGTTTTGAGTTGGAGTTTTGAAGTTGGAGTTCTGATGTGAAGTTTTAATGCTGGAGCCTGTGGAAGTAAGTACACAGAGAGCCTCATAGTCTATAGATGACCTTATGGAGGAAACAGAGGAGCTGAGCCCAGAGAGAAACGGAGCCCCGGGAAGAGAGGAACCCAAGAAGACTGAACCCTGGCAAATGTCAGCAGCTGTCTTGCTCCAACGCATGGCAACAGACTTTGGTGAAGGAAGAAACTTATGCTTTACAGCCTGGCAACTGTAAGCTTCTACCCCAAATAAATACTCTTTATAAAGACCAAGCGATTTCTGGTGTTTTGCATCAGCACCCCCTTTGGCTGACTAATACATGCACAAACACAGTTACATGGTGTAAAGCAAATAGAAGGAAGAAATCCCTGAAGTGGCTTGTAATCAATCTAATATTGATGCATTGGGAGCAATTAAATGGTTACAACTCCTTGCCCTGGTGATCAAGGCCCTG
>JAQZBX010104381.1:0-10961 GCA_029593785.1 Cabassous unicinctus | reverse complement strand
AAAGAACACTTCCACAAATGTATTCTCAGCCACAGTCCTCTGCCTCCCCAGAGGGCACCTGTTCCTTCCTCCAGCCCTCCCCGCAGCTCTAAGGATAGTCCAACCCACCCCCCAACCCTGCTCACACTCACACTCTAGCATCGTCGACCCCATTCATACTGCTGCACCATTGTCTCCCCCATCCACTGCCAACATGCCCCATCCACCTTATCATAGATTCTGCCCAGAATGAGCATCGGCTCACCACTTTCTACTCACTTTTTATCTCCTGGTAACCTGTCTTCCAGACTCTACCTCTGTGAGTCTGCTCAGTATCCTTACTTCATATCAGTCAGATCATGCAATATTTGACCTTTAGTGACTGGCTTACTTCACTCAACATAAGGTCTTCGAGATGCATCCATGTTGTCGCATGTGTCAATACTTCATTCCTTCTTAAAGCTGAATAATATTCCATGTTATGTATATACCACATTTTGTTTATCCATTCATCGGTTGAAGGACACTCGGGTTGCTTCCAACTTTTGGTAATTGTGGATAATGCTGCGTTGAACATTGGTATACATGTATCTGTTCGTGTCCCTGCTTTCAATCCTTCTGGGTATATTCTTAGTAGTGGGATTGCTGGATCATATGGCAATTCTATACTTAGCTTCCTGAGGAACTGCCAAACCGTCTTCCATAGCACTGTTTGTATTTTAGATGAAAAAAAAAAATAGAACTGGAAAAAAAGTTTCTGGTGCCTTGCTCACTACCCTGTGGAACCAGGAGTCAAACTCCCAGTATAATGGTGAGAATGATCTGTACTCTGTGGTTACAGGTGCATTGGCCATCATCCTAGCCCCTCTCTCACCTCCTCTGCTTCATTTCTGCCAACCCCGCTCTCATCTTTGTATTTTTCCTGCGGCAGTACTTCAGCCTGTCTGAGACCATTTCCCCTTTTTTTCTCGAGGTTGCTGTGCTGACTAACCTCTGCTGTCCCCCCTTTCGTGGTTATTCGGCTTTGTGATGTGCCCATCTGCTCAATTCCGAGCGTGACTTGCAGCTCTTGAACTCTTGTTTGTGACCTCGTTCCTGCTTGACTCAGGCCGCTTCTGTCCCACTCCTCTGGTCTGGGCTGTCCCAAGTACCCTACCCCAGCTGTGGACGTTGCTGTTTTCCAACAGGGCCTATCCACTAATTAGAACATTGCATAAACTCTGGAGTTGTGATGAGGGAGGACATGTATTTTGGCTCCTGAGGAGGCTGAGCCTCTGTTCTCGGGATGTTCTCATCTGAGTCTCTTCCCTCTATCATTGGCCAGACTTGGCATCCCATTTTCCCAAGAATTCAGAAATCCCAGCCTTCCTGATACTTTCGGTTTTCCTTGTGTGTGCCTTGTCTGCATGTCTGTACTTTCTATATCTGAACATCGAGGGGCTAGGCCCTGTTCTCTAAGTGCTTTACATTAAGCCTCACATCAAGCCTGTTTTTCAGATGAGGGAACAGAAGATCAGAGATGCTAAGTAACTTGCTTAAGGTCACCCAGCTAGTGACAGGTAGATTCTGGACTTGAATACAGGCAGTCTGTGTTAATAACAGAAATCATTTGACGTATCATGGCATTTTGTTTTTTTGTCCTGGTAAATTGGGTCTGGCTCTTTATGCATTGTTCAGGTAAATATGCCCTTGCCTTTCATAGGAAGGCTGGGATAATAATCCTGTATCTTGTTACTAAGTGTGCTTGAGGTATAAATCTCAGTGATCCTTTTATCCTTCAGAAATAAAAGGGTTAGTGCTTGTTCATTGTGAAGGGGGGTCTCTTATTTTGTTTGCATAGTTGCCTGGAGGTTCAGTGTTCTGTGTTTGTAATAAAGGAGCAATCATGCAACCAGAGACTAGTTGCTATTAATGTTTTGTGGCATTTTCTTTAACTCCTAAATCATGCTTGCACATTGTCATTTTGCAGTCGAGCCAGTGGAAACAACTAAGACTGTTGAATTTTGTTATATTTTCATTAGCCCTATGTTATCTGCCACTTATTTGAGGACTTGTCCCTCTTTATTTTCTGTTGAAGATAATTACTAGTGTTTGGAAAAAGAATAAAAATAATCTAAAGGTTAGCCAGTGACGCTGCATTAGACTGTTACTAAATGTAACTAAGTGCTCTGACATAGGTGTATTTGAATCTACGTAATGCTTGCAGTGGGGTTCAACTGTATTTTTTCTTTATTTTTTCAAAAACGACAACAGTGAAAATGAAAACAGTAGATGGTTGTAGTATACCCATTTGGTTTAAAAATTCATTTGCTTAATGACTTACGAAGAGGTCATTGGCTGGTCAGTTCTTCCTGCAGGGCGGTAGTGTGTGTGGATATGAGGACAATGCTCTCTGGCACACTGGCTTCGGGTTATATTTGGGAACAGAATCCAGTGTTTCATTTAGCTCAGTTCTCCAGAGGTGGGCAGAGTGTTTCCTGTCCTCACATTTCATGTGGTTTGACAATTCAGGTAAGTTTATTCAGTTCTCACTTCTACTGTGTTAACTGCTGTCACTTGTCTTTTGAAGTAAGGTTATATCGTATGTCTACCTGGTATGTAATTAATATCCCCATTTCAGGGCTTTATAATTAACCATGGAAGGAAAATACCTCCAGCATAACTTTCTACTCCATGAGGTTCATTAAATACCATTTTGATATGCTAACAGCCCCTTAGGAAGATTGCTACTGGCTATAAAGTAAACAGACCATTAAGCTGAGAACAGAAGTATCAAAGCAGTTCCAGCCTACTAATTTGCTAATTATTGATGTGTATTTAGGGAAGTATATCCCAGCAAAGGATATACGTCAGTTGAACACTAGCCTCTGTCTGGCCCCATGCCCAGTTTTGTAGGGTCTAGGGCAAAATTTCTGGGTTCCCATTTTCTGCTCTCCCTCTACTTAAGCTGTTTTAATTCTGGCTTCAGCCCTCCTGTTCATGCCAATATTTGCTGCTCTGTTGTCCTTTATAGCTCATGAAATCGTGGGTGGTGATTGCTGGATTCATCAAGCCCTGTACAGTTCTTCTTGAACACGGTGGATGCTTTGGAAATTGGTCACAACTACTTCAGAACTCAGAAACCCCATTTCTATAGTTATTTCTCCAGTGACTTGAAGGAAATAGTGTAGTCTGCTTATTTATGGCTTATGCCTCACGGGCAGTCCAACTTTTATAAGCAAGTGCCTTTAAAAAATAAATTCTGGGCTAGGGAAATGAAGAGGTTTCAGCTAATGATGGCTAAAGTGAAAAAGAAATATTTGAACGAGGAAGAAATGATTTTTTTTGTGAGTGGTACCAGGGTTTCTTCAACTGTCCACTCACTCTCTTACGTCCATAAATCCTTTTAGAGGCATTAAAAGACTGCTGTGACAAGCGTAGTTACAGCAGATAAATGTAGCTCATGCATTTTATCTACATAATCTGATTGTAATTTATAATCTGCAGCCTAGATAAAGTAAAGCCATTTCCTATTACCAAATTTTTCTTTTTGTCAACATGATGTGAGTGGGGTATTGACTTTAACTGAAGGGTGGTGATTAATCTCAGCCGCCTGCAGAGAGATCTTTTATTGCTCTGTGTAGCTGAGTGACAGCTGGTAGAGTTGGGGAGTCAATCAAGATAAACCCAGGTGGGTTAGTCACTCTTGGATGACGATGGATGATGTGATGGATTTATTAGCTAAGTTCCTTTTGAAAAATCACTTTACATTCCTAGTAGGTGAAATTGCAAGTAGAGAAATTATGAGATGCCTTCAACGGAAGAATCTGTTCATTCGTAGAGTCGAGCTAAGCCAACGGAATGTCATCATAAAAGATAAACTACTAAGAAATAGGCAGTGAAAATGTTGAGGTCAAGATTAATCTTGTTAAATGCAAAGATGGCAGTTATATCCTTATTAATTCATGTGTTTGATAGACTAGGAAGAAGATACTTATCCTGTGGACAGTTAACCCAGAGAGTGTAATGGGATTTTATCTTCTGAATACGGAGTTAAATCTTGATTTTTTAGGGAAAACTGTGTAACCCAGGCTGACATCCTTGCCATGCCAAGCCTGCATCTCCCTCCCCAGAGTTAGTATGTAGTCAGGAAATACAGAACAACTTTATCAACCTTCGTTAGAGAAAAGTCTAAAGAAGATCCATTGAGGGGGAAAAATATCAGACGGACCCTGCCAGAGTTAAATGCCAATGCTTCCTGCCCTCTCCACTCTTCATCATTTGTATCACCATTTTCTTCATTAGAACAGATTGAGAGTTGTCTACATTAATAAAGTGTGTAGCTTATAAAATAGTTTGTTAATCATTTGAGCTTTGTAACTTTGTAATCCTTTGGCTGCTTGGGGAGATAGATCAGTGATGCTCTTCTTTCAGATCAGATCAGATCAGATCAGAGAGGCGAAGCACGTTGCAGGTTGAAATGCTGTAACTGCTGCAAGATGTGTCAGTTGTTGGACTTGTCATTCCGTGAAATTGAGCTCTCAGCTTCTGGCATTTTGACCAGTGTTTGCAGCTTGTCTCATCTTGGCCATCTCCTCTTTGGGCTGGACGAGCATGTGTGTACTTGTTGGAGAGGGATTTCTATGGCTCACCTGAAATTGTGGAATATGGGTAGACAGCAGTCACACCATTAAACAGGTATAATGTGCTTGAAACTGTTTATCATGTGCTCTGTCTAAACCGGTGGTTTTCAATGGGGGACCGTTTTGCCCCCCAGGAAACATGTGGCAATGTCTGGAGACATTTTTGCTTGTGACAGCTGGAGAGGGGGATGCTACTGGCATCTGGAGGGTAGGGGCCAGGTGTGTTAGGCTTCTCCAGACAGGACAGAACCAACTGGATGTATACATGCAAATGTTAAGGGATTTATTGGCACATGCATCCGTGGGGATTGGCAAGTCTGAATTCCTAGGTCAAGCTGTGAGTTGGAAACTTGATGAAGGTGTCATTGAATTCTCTAGGAGAAGTTATAAGTTGGAAACTCCAATGAAGGTGGTGATGAATTCCCCAGGAGAAGCTGACAGTCTGGAGTAGAGATAGAAATTCTTTCTGACTGCTGATACCATCAGTTCTCCCTTTAAGGCCTTAACTGACTGGATGCAGAGATGCCTCTCCCTGCTGAAACAGAGTATCTTTCTTTGAATGGAGCTGTATCAGCCATAGCTGCAATCAACTGACTAATGATTGAAATCCACGAAATATCCTTACTCTAACCATCAGGCAAGTTCTCACTTGACCAAACAACTGGACACCATAACCTAGCCAAGGTGACACATGAACTTAACCATCATGCCTGGTTTGCTGCTGAACATCCTACAGTGCACAGGGCAGCCTCCCCCCACCCCCCAACAAAGAATTTTTTGGACCAAAATGTCGTGCTTCCTGAGGTTGAGAAACCTTGTTCTAAACTGTTGCCATCTCTGCTCTTACTAATAGCATATTTAGACCAATGGGTCTTTATTAACTTTTCTGGCCGCATCATATTCAATTCTTCATTGTTACAGGCCCCTCCCCTTTGCTGAAATGATGGCTGTAGAAAGTTTAAGGAATTGTTATTCTAACATGAGAATAAGGTGAGGATATAAATTCCTTTATAAAAGTGTATTATTAGGGTAAGTAACTAGGGTGGGACTGTAGGGTGACTGTTAGCTGATATAACAGATAAACCTGAATGCACTTTTCTTGCTCATATTGCGGTCCAGTGTGGGTTGGTGGACAGCCTCTGTTATACCACCCGGTTTCAGTTTGCCAAAGGGGTGCCCAATGCAAAGGACGAGAAATGTGTGGGCTTTTTTAAAGGGTATTTATTTGGGGTAAAATCTTACAGTTCCAAGGCCATGAAAAGTCCACCTCAAGACACCATCGGAGGTGCTTCCTCACCAAAGTCAGCTGCCATGTGTCAAAGCCAGATGGCGGGTGAGCTCTGTCTGGTCTCTGCCTTCCCCTCCAAGTGTTCTCTCTCAGGCTCAGCTGTTCCACTTTCTTCCTGATTTTAGCTGCAAGCTATCAGGCATAAGGCTTATCTCCTCTTAAGCCTGATTCATGGGTCCAGCATCTTGGGGGCTTCATACTTAAGCAGTCTTCTAGTCCTCTTTCACATGGCTCAGGGCTTGTCTCTTAGGGCTTCTCTCCTTGCAGCTCAGTTGTGGGTAAAACTAGAGTCTTTTCTCTCACATGGCAGTTCCCTTCTTCTTGTGTCTGTCCATGTGAGTCTGTTTATATCAGACCCAGCAAGGCGGGGACTCAACCTGAGTCATGCCTCACTAACCTAGTCCAATCAAAAGCCCTAAAGCAATCTCATCAAGTAACCTAATCAAAGGCCCCTCAGCTGAATTCAGTGCAATCAAAGGTTATCACACCTGAGGAAAAGATTGGTTTGCAACTGTAATCTTTCTGTTTTTTTTTTTGGATTCATAAAATAATCTCAAACTGCAACACACCCCATCATCCAATGTGCAACTCCTAGGGCTGTGTCCTCCTCTGCATTCAGCTGGCAAATGGGAATAGAGAGCTTGGAGGAGGAGACATAGCTGCTCCTAACTGCCTGGCCCCAGAGGGGACACGTATCATTGAGCTTCACTTGTAATTGGCCTGAATTAGTTATGTGACCATCTTGGACGCAGGAGAACTGGGAGGTGTGTGTGCCCAGAGAGAAGAGGGGGGAGCACGCCCTGGCGAGGACTAGCAGTCCATTGCTGAGAGTATGCCGGTTGGGCACTCTAGGCAGATAGCTGCTTCTGGTCAGGTCTTTTGACTTCCTGGTGAACTGAACTTTATTGCAGAATTGTTCCACAGCTGATAAGATCGTCTATCTACAAAGTAGGGCCAGACCTGTAATACATTACTAGGTATTGGTCAGTCAGCTAATATTTATGAAGTCCTTTCAAAGATTTGGATGGATAGAGTACATTTCCTTCTTTTGAATACTAAAAAAAGTCTTACAGTTTTTAGAGTGTGTCATTGATGTTGAACTGATGGTTTTATTTTTTTCCTAAAGTAAAATGTGTCAATTTTAAATTTTTGGTTATTATTTATTTTGCATACAAAAATCAGGATTGATGAAGGAGGAAACATTAGTATAATTTAGCTGCTAATCAATAATATTAAATCAGATCTGCAGTTTTATAAATTGCCATAATTGGTACTCCATCTCTAGGTTTCTGTAACACTTATATATACATTGAAATAAATGCTTTTGAAGGTATTGCATGTTTGTTTGTGTTTTTTCATTTTAGGGACTGTGAACTCCTTGATGGAAAGAACCTTTTGCTATTTATTTTTGTCATTTCCCATTATATAACTGTGCTCAGTGAATGCATTTTTAAAGTTTTCTGTCCTTTTCTTTTTTCTTTTTTTTTTTTTACAACTGATAGTATTAAATATCACACCACTTCAAAGAATATTTATAAAATGTGTTAAGGTTTGTGGAGTAATGATAAAACTTGGTGGTACCATCCAAGTTTGAAAAAGAACATTACCATTTCTATATGTCTATCCAAGCTCTCTTTCCCTTCTTAGCCTCTTTTGCTTTTCTTGTTTTGTACTCTTTATTTTTTGCATTCCCAATTAACATACTGCTTAGTTTTGCATGCTTTTGAACTTTTATCTAAATGGAATAATACAGCATTGATTCTTCTGAAGCCTCCCTTTTTTTCTTACCAACTTTATAGTTAAAGATTTGTCCATATTGATTCATGCAGCTGTGATTTATTCATTTGTACTCTGCGCTCATATTCCATGTTATAGTATGAATCATGTGTAATTGTATGAAGCTTGTTCTGCTTTTTTGCAATTACTAGCAGAGCTGATATGAACAATCTTGGATATTGGCCTGATATCCACGAGTATGGTTTTTCTAGGGTATGTATCTAGGAGTGGGATTCCTACATGTTAGTTAATGCACATGCTTTCAACTTTATTAGCTCATGCCTGTTGTTTTTCAGAGTGTTTTCATAGTATATTACCAGCAATACACAAGTGTTGTTTGCTTTATATCTTCTGTGACAGATTAAAGTTTTGGCCAGTCAGATGGATGTGAAATGATATCTCAATGTGTGTGTGTTTAACTTTTTGTTTTGAAATAATTTCAAACATACAGGACAGTTGCAAAAATTATACAAATCCCATACAGAGAACTCCAGAATATCGATGTGGTTTTCATTTCAATGTCCCTGATCACCAGTGAGCTCAAGGATCTTTTCACCTGTTTTAAAAAGCCATTTTGGTTACTCTTTTCTCTGAAGTGATTAAGTCCTTTGCCCATTCTTCCATTTAATTATCTTCTTGTTCCTCCTGATTATAGGATTTTCTTTATTCACCCTTTGTTAGTTATGTGTTGCAAATGTGGGTTGTTACAGTACAACCCAAGCTTCTTTCATGTGTAACTTGTAAAGTGTCCACATGTGACTAGCGAGTGGGGGAATGATGTCAGTACAGTGTCTAAGTTGGCCTGGTTTGTTTGCAGTTTCCCCAGCTTGTTAATGTTTTACATTAGCTGATTGCAAATGACATTCACTCAGCTCCAGTGAGTAAGCTGCAGGGAAGACAGGACTGTCACGTGGCCCCTTTTCCTCACCTTCTTCCTGTTGGCTAAGGTAGGTGGCATATTCTGGCCCGGAAGTGTTTCTTTTTCACTTCTCCATGATCTGTGAACTTCTGTCTATTAATTTAGCATTCTCAACCCTTCTTTATGTTCCTCTCCATCAGTTTACTTTCACCTTTTTCTTTTTCTAAAGGAAAAGCTCTTTGTTTACTGTAATTTTACTTATTTATTCAAAGTGGTTTTTAAAAAGTACTAATGTTCTGCTTAGGGTTATCATTCTTGTTGATAATCTGTTTACAACGTTTCATGGCTTTGATATAATTCCACCCAAATGTCAGTTTTTATTTGCCCTATTAGTACACGATTTTGTGCAATGGGAAGCTTTTCAGGAACACACATATGGAATTATAGCAGAAACTCCTGTTTCTTACAGTTTGTGGCTTGTAGTCTACTCTCTTTTTAATGGCTTTTCAATGAATAACAATTCTTAATTTTACTATGCTGAATTTATCAGGCTTTTCCTTTTTGTTTTCTGTGTCTCTAGTAAGAAATCGTTTCCTCCCCTACATCTAGGGCCTAAGAATATTCTCCGTTATTATTTTCCAGCACCTTTGTAGTTTTGCCTTTCACATTTGAGTCTTTACTTGAACTGGAATTGGTTTTTTAAACATTTTTGTTGAGGTATATTTACATACCATACAATCCATCCAAACTGTACAATCAATGTGTACACTTAGTGTAATCACAGCGTTGTGCATTCAACACAATCAATTTTAGAACATTTTCAGTACTCCAAAAAGAAAAACTCCATACTGTTAGCAGTCACCTCTTAATCCCTCTATCCTCCCCTAGCCTTACATAAAGACTAATCTATTTCTGTCTCTCTCAATTTATTTATCTTTGCGGTATATATATAAATGGAGTCATACAATATGTAGTACTTTGTGTCTGGTTTCTTTCATTTAGCATAATGTTTTTCCTAAAAAAATGTTATTTTTTTAAATTAGAGAAGTTGTAAGTTTACAGAAAGGTCATGTGAAAGATACAATGTTCCCATATACCCCCCTATTGTTGACATTTTGCATAAATGTGGTACCTTTGTTACAATTGATGAAAGAATTTTAAAATATTACTCTTAACTGTAGTCCATAGATTACATTTTCCCCCAAACTCATTCACCACTATCCTTTACAGTCATTTTAAATAGAAATTCTGCACAAATAAGCATCAGCTCCCCATTCTCTATCCCCATTCTATCCCCTGGTAACCTATATTCTAGAATCTAACTCTACTTATTATAATTAGTTCATATCAGTGATATCATACAATATTTGTCCTTTTGTGTCTGGTTTATTTTACTCAGCATAATTTCCTCAAGGTTCATCCATGTTGTCACATGCCTCAGGACTTCATTCCTATTTACAGCCAAATAATATTCCATTGTATGTATATTCCACATTTTGTTTATCCATTCATCGGTTGATAGTCACATGGGCTGCTTCCATCTGTTGGCAATTGTGACTAATGAAGCTATGAACATTGGTGTGCAAATATCTGTTCGAGTCCCTGCTTTCAGTTCTTCTGGGTATACCTAGTAGCGGGATTACTGGGTCCTATGGTAATTCTATATTTAGCTTTCTGAAGAACTGCCAAACTCTCTTGCACAATGACTGCACCATTTTACAATCCCACCAGCAATGAATGAGTATTCCTATTTTCTCCACATCCTCTCTAACACTTGTAATTTTCTGTTATTTTAAAATAGTAACCATTCTGTTGGGTGGGAAATGATATCTCATTACAGTTTTGATTTGCATTTCCCTAATAGCTTGTGATGTTGAGCACCTTTTCATGTGTTTTGTAGCCATTTGTATCTCCTCTTTGGAGAAATGTCTGTTCAAGTCTTTTGCCAATTTTTAAATTGGGTTGTTTGTCTTTTTATTGTTGCTTTGTAGCAGTTCTTTATATATTCTGGATATTAAATCCTTATAGGATATGTGATTTCCAAATATTTTCTCCCTTTGGGTAGGTTGTCTTTGTATATGGTGTGAGGTAGGGGTCTTTTTTCATTCTTTTCCATATGGATATCCAGTTCTCCTAGCACCATTTGTTGAAGAGGCTGTTCTTTCCCAACTGATTGGATTTGGTAGCCTTGTAAAAATGAATTGGTCATAGGTGTGAAGGTCTATTTCTGAATTCTCAAAGTTGATTCCATTGGTCAATATATCTATTCTTGTGCTGGTACCATGCTATTTTAACCACTGTAGCTTTTTAATATGCTTTAAAGTCAGAAAGTGTGAGCCCTCCAACTTCATTCTTCTTTTTCAAGATGTTTTTGGCTGTTCTGGGCCCCTTAAGTTTCTCCCTTAAATTTCTTAATTGGATTTTCCATTTTTGCAAA
>JAQZBX010104380.1:0-10958 GCA_029593785.1 Cabassous unicinctus | reverse complement strand
CATGATCACACTATTATTCTAGTTGGTTTCAGATATGTGTGTTAAAAGTGACTAATTTTGAGACTCCATTTGGGATAAGCAGTGGATGTTCAATGGACATGCATGTTTGTTCAGGAATAACTTGTGTGCTGGCTCAGAACACTCCTTTTCCAGAGGAATCATTGGGCTGGATTTCAATCACTTGTGTAAGTCATCCTTTAATCATGAGTCTGACTGGAGGTTTGAAAATTAAAACTATAAAAATTGGAAGATAAAATAAACACATTGATTGCACACTAATGAAACCTCCAATGTTTATGAAGGAATTTAGAGAAAGGGTAAATATGTTTAGATGAATGGAAAGAGACATTTATTTTCCATTAAAATAAAATAGAACATGCAACCTGGTACTGCACCCCAAAACAAAAACATCTTGCAAATGGAAACCAAGATTTCTTATCTAACATGTAGATATAAATCATGTAAAACAATTCTTTTCCTTAGTAATAGAATGCAAAATTTAAAAGTTTGATGCAACATATTAAGGCCATATCTGATTCTAAGGTAGACTGTAGTTCCAGAAATTTCAAAGAATCATAATTTTGCATAGAATCATAATTTCTGAGGCTTTGAGACCTGCAATTGCATCACATCATCAAACCCTGGACCAATACGTTTTATGCCTTTCCCCTAAAGAAATTTTTCAGAGTCCCCTTTATGTCTTTATTCCTCAAATATTAGATAAAGTGTTTCAATATGGAAGTTAACATGACATACATCATTGAGGCTGGTGCATTTGCATGTGCATTATGCATATCAAAAGAACTAGTGTGCATTCCTAAAGTTGTACTGTAAAATAAGGAGACAGCTCTGACGTCAAATGCACAGGTGGAAAATGCTTTATATTTCCCCAGAGCTGATGAAATTACATGTTTGGAGGAAACAATTTTAGAAGAGGAGAAAATGACACAAAAGAATGATCCTCCACCCAGCAGCCCAGCTGCAAAATACATCAATATGTCATTAATGAAGGGGTCAGAACAAGAAAGTAGGACAATCTGATTATATTCACAGAAAAAGTGGTGGGATTTCCAAGTGTGTACAAAGTGACAGTTGCAACACCAGTAAGCATTGTACCAAAGTATACAGGATATTCTTTAATCCAGGACCCCAGTATCGGTAGGACACAAAGCCAGGGGATCATGATGACTGTGTATTCATGGGTTGATGGTTAGCCATAAGGTGGTCCTAGGCCATCACAGCCAGGAGGAAGTCCTCCAACACTAAAAGGAGTAAGAAAATACACATCTGAGTGAGGCAACCTCTATAGGTTATGACTCTGATCTGTGTCTGGATGCTCACCAGCATCTCTGGTACAGTGTTGGCAATGAAACAGATGTCTATGAAGGACAGGTTGGAAAGGAAGAAGTACATGGACATGTGAAGGTGGGAGTCAGTGATGGTGGCCAGAATGATGAGCAGGTTCCCAAAGACGGTGACCAGGTACATGGACAGGAAGAGCCCAGAGAGGAGGGACTGCAACTCTGGTTCCTATAAATATCCCAAAATATGAAATTCCAGAATTTGCACTTAATTTCCTGATTCCATCTGATTGATGTGATCATTCAGAAATAAAGAAAAAGACTAATAATAAAACAGGCATTACTGATCTATCTATAATTTTCCCTTTTCCAGATGGGAAGTTCATTTCTCAAATTTATTTATGAATCTGGTCCCCTTTATGTGATCCTTCGAACAATCTCCAATTAGGATTCCTGTCCCACTTTCAGATAATTCCCAAAACAATCATGGGTGCTACCCAAGAGAAATTCATTCATTCAGTGGAATAATGTGTATTGAGTTCTGACTTGTGTCAGTCACTGTCTAGCAAATAGTATACAGTGTGAAAACAAAAATATCTAAAATCTGTGGAGAAACAATATAAATAACAGACATATAATCATAGCACTCCATATTACTATAAGTGCTGCAAGAAAAAGATAGCAGGTAAAAAAAGACAATAGAAAATGAAGAAGACATGCTATTTAGGCCACTGGTTTTAGGCAAGAACATCCTACAAGTTCATATTTGAACAGTGACCTGATATATGAGAAAGCATGAGCCACTAGGATATCCAGGGAAGTGTGTGCTCTTCAGAAGAAATGCTGAGGTCAAAGACCCTAAGAAAAAGCAGTGTTTAGGATGTCCAAGGTCAACAAGGAAGCCAGTGTAGCACTGGAATGAGTAAGGGAGAGAGTGATGACAGATGAAGTGTGAGAAAATGAAAGAGCCAGGTGGCCTCAATGCTGCTGAAACCTCAAGACACAAAGTGTTCCTATTCCACATGCTGTATCTTTTGCATTTTATTAATTTTGATGCAAATATATCCCCTGAAATTAAATGAAATCGCTTCTATTAACATTAAGTTTGTATCCAAAGTCTATATTCTATGAGACAAAAATTGGAAATTATGAGCTCAGATACCCATACTTTGTGGATAGCCACCTCACAAAACACACACACACAGCACTCCTGAGCTTCCTGGGTCTTGTTAATACCATCCTCTTGTCACTTCCAACCACAGTGATTAGGCCTAGACTGAATGCAATGCAAGTTGACAATATGAAGTTGTGTTTTCCCAAAACACTTAGAAATGGAAACATGAAATTGAATCTGGCAAACTCCTTCGACATGTAAACCAAAAGCTCCATGTTCATGTGGTAATTTTCTTCCCTGTGTTTAAAGAAACAAAAATATGCTCAGAAAGCAAAGAGGGAGGATGATACAATGGATTTGATGAAAAATATAAGATATAGCTTAGGTCTTCACTAAGGAAAGTCTGAAGAAAACTTACCTGGGTTCTGGTGGCATTCCAAATATTTATATTCTCTCAATGCCCATAAAAACTAATAAAAAACCAAAACCTATTTATCCAGACAAAAGTTATAATATCTTCACCAAAAACAATGACCACCCCAAGCGTGAAATGAGCCAAAAGAATTAAGGAATATTTCACAAAAGAAAATTATATTAAGTACAACAAACTTTGGAAATTTGTATGTGTACTAGTAGAAAACATTTAAAGGATATTAAATGCAAAATTTTAGAATCAGATAAACAAGTTTTGAATATTGAATGTACCACGTTTGCTGATAAACTTTGAAAAGAGTCAAACCATTCTAAATCTTAATACCTTCATGTATTTTCCTGGTTTGAGTATTTTGTGGACTCCAGAAAATTATGTTCTTCAGCTTACCCATTCTTGTGTATGTAAGCTTATTGTATGTAGGAAGTTTTGTTTAGATTCAGTTAAGGGACCTTTGATTAGATCATTTTGATTAGGTTGCTTCAGTTAAGTACTTTTGATTAGATTGCAGTAGCCAGGGTTGGTCCTAATCCTTTTCCTGGGATCTTTTATAAACAGACGTCTGAACACAGAGACACAGAGAGAAAGAGAGTTCCCATTTTTACCCTGCAATGTGAGAGAGGACTCCAGGATTGTGTACAGCCATAGAAAGTGAGAAAACATGAGAGGCTGAGAGAGGCATGATATTAGTGGATCAGCTGGAATTTGAAGAGAAAGAGGAGAGAAGAGCAATACGCCTGATCACCCACAGCTGAGCTCAGAGAGAAAGTGAACAGGAAGGAGAAGACAGAGACCAGTCACCATTTTACTTTGCCACCAAGATAAACAGCAACCAAACTTTGTGAAACAGCACCTCTGATGATGCCTTGATTTGGACATTTTCTCAGTCTCAGAACGGTAATATTTTACCCTAAGAAATTCTCAATATAAAAGTCAACCTATTTCTGGTATTTTGCACTGGTGGCTTCTCCAATGTGTATGGGTGTATGTGTCTGCATGTGCACTGCAGTTTCAAGGTTAATTGTATTTCTAACTCTAAGAAATCATAAAAATTTTGAAAATCTCTAAACTAAAGGGAAGAGTAGTCTGTTAGTGGGGAAAATGCCTTAAGAATAGAAAGCCAGATGGAAGGGTGAGGTTGGAGTGAGAACAGGCAACCAGGATGGGAGCCAAGATTGAAATACATAGGGCACATATAACACTGATAGATTGGACCACACAAAGTTTATTACATCTCAAGCATTCTTCCTCAATTGCGTTTATACAGAGATAAAAGAACAAAATTGTGAACACAATATTAGTGGAAAACCTGCAATTCTGTTTGGAAGGAATATAATTAAAAAATAAGAAAAAAACCACTCCATTTTTTGGGACATTGTAATTGTTCTGAATGTTGCTACAATGATGGATACAAGCCATTATATATTTTGTCATAACTTACAAAATTGTGAGGGACAGAGTGCAAACTATAATCCACACTTAGTGGCAATGCTCCAAAATGTGTTCATCAATTGCAACAAATGTACCACACTAATGAAGGATATTGTTAATGTGGAAATGTGTGGGAGGGGAACAGAGTGGGGCATATGGAGATCCCCTATATTTCTTATATAGCACTTATGTAATCTAAAGCATTTAAAAAAAATTAACAAAAAAATACTCAGACCTAACTGAATAAAAGCAAAAACAAGTACAATTTGTAGTGGAGAATGTTAATAGCTCATAAACCAACATATATTTAGCCTCACCAATAAAAGAATAATTGTCAAGTAAAGATTTCAGTACACCATTTTCCACTAATTAAAAAATTGTTTCTCATATGGATAACCAATTTGAAAATGTATGTCTCATGTATTGATATTTCAACATACTATCTACCTGCATTGAACTTGAAATCTCCCATAAATACACAAGTTGCTCAAATGTATCTTCTCTCAAAAATAATTAATAAATGCCCTCCCTTCACTGCACTTCCCAGCACTGCTAATACCTCAATTTTCCCCACTCTCAACTGCACAGCTCCTTGGGCAGATGTCCTGATTTTCCTAGATTAATTTTATCACTCACATTCCTTACTCTAATTGAGCTTCCATTCCCATTACTTAATTGCTTACCAGGAACGCTGCATTGTGGAATTAATGGAATTTTCCTTTTTGAAAAATAATAAATACAAAATACCTTAATAAATTAAGCAAGCAGCAAACAAGGAAGGAGATTTCTGGGTCCTAGACTAGACTGAATTTGCATCCATGACCTCAGATAAAAGCTCTCAGCTTTCATTCCAACTGAAGTGTATAATTGGCTTTCCTACTGACCTGGATGGTTTCTCAGAAATAAGTTCTCCAGGTGGAAGTCTACATTCTTCCTTGAGTCTTTGATTATGGAAGGGGAAGCTTTGTAATGGACAAGACAGCAAGAAGGAGTCAGGCATCACTCCCCCAGCAAGAGCTAGGACTCCAAAGAAACCACTATGCCCAACCTAGCCCATAGTTGCACAAACTGAGGCACAGCCACAGAGGAGTTATGTACAGCTTCCTTATAGTTGTTCCTTATGCATGTTTGCCTCTTCTTGCTCTTACTGCTAATGCATCATATCCCTTTGGGAAACTAATCTGAACCAAAAAAAAAAATTCCTGCTGGTTTTCTGTTCTTAAGAGACCAGGATTTGTAACAAATGCATCCATTTTTTAGTATTCATCCTCCAATGATTCTTCTTCTTTCTCTAGATCTAGCCACCTAAAAGCCTATCTAATCCTTGAAAATAAAACCTCTCCAAGATCTAAGGCTGAAAAACCTATCTTGACTAGGTCCTTTGGATTTCCAAAGCACTTACTTTAGGTGAGGACACTCCCCTTCTCTTTGCCTCCAAAAATGTATGGTACTCCTCTTCAAACAAGTAGAGAACAGGTTGAAACACAAATTAGGACCTGTTACATAGTCTCTTATTTAAAAAATTTATTAATTATAAGAATTCTATTTAGATCTTTATGCATCATGTTCTGTTCACAAAAACTTATAGGGAATGTCTCATTTAATTTTACCCCCATACCCTTGGATGGTGCTCAGTTTATTTGTTTACTACATCTAATATTATTTCTATTCATTTAAACTAAAATAAAAACCAAAATGTATATATGTGCTTTAAATGTTATATAGTAACAAAAATGCAAATATATTTCACATTTTAAACACTAACAACTGTACAATTCACTAGTAATAATTACATTCACTCATTTGGTTTACCATCAGCAACATCCTTTACCTAAAATCTTTCATCACCTCAAACAAAAATTTTGCATCCGTTAAACAATATCTCTACATTGCCCTCATACCTGACCTCTTGTATTCTATAATACATTATGTCTATGTATTTGCTTACTTTATGTATTTCATAGTAGAGAGATCATACAATATTTGCCTTTACTTGTCTGTATCATTCCACTCAACATGATATCTCCAAGGCTCACCATTTTGAAGTATATACCAATACTTCATACTATTTTATGGGTCAATAATATTCCATGGTAAATATATACCAATTTTGTTCATCCATCAGTTGTTACATGATTGTGTTGCATGTACCTTTTGGCAAATAGTGCATATAATTATTGTCACAGGTGTGAGAATGGGAAGACAGAGGAAAGATCAGACTCAAAGAAGGAAAGCACCAGCTGTGGAAATAGAGAAAACTCAGAAATTGAGATTCAGTATGGCAAGTCGGAACAGTGGCTGAAAGAATGGACAGGAGTTAAACCCAAATGACCCTCCGTGGTTAAATATGGAGGATTTTCTATTTGGGTGACTTGTCCATCACATTCCCATCTCTGTGTCTCTGGAGTAAATTCAGGTAAAACCTGACCTTCCTTCCTCATTTCTACCCATTATTATGGTGCTTTATGAGAGATAAAGTATCTGCTACTGTTTTCTACCATGTCTTAGTTTAAATAGTGTTTCCTAGACCTGAGTGTGTTTATTGTCATGTCAACCACTCTGGACAAGAAGCTTCAATAGAAAGTGGTCATCTTTTCTAAATTTTGAATGATAAGATCCTAGAAAATGATTATTGCATTTAACCAATGCAATACAATTGAATGGAAAAGAGCTGTCTCAAAATGAGTCTTCATCTCCTTCTATGTAACATACATTTGAAGATTTGCAGGGAGAAATCAAGTCCCCCATTTCTCCAGGAAAAATGATACCATTTCTCTCTGTAACTTGAGGTTTGTCCTGCACAAAATTCCAGAAAGTTCTATAGCTGAAATCTATGTTTAATTACCATCTTCATGTTTCCCTTTAAGCTACAACAAACACTGGAATAAATATTACCAGTAACAGACAATGTGATGATTTTTGTAGATTTTTATAGATTCTAAGAGAATAAAATTCAATTTTTGATAAAAACAAATTTATTCCCTCAGTTCTCAAAATGAATCATTATTGTTAACACATATTTTAAGGGTTTGGATAAAGATAAATCCCTACTAATAAAATCCAGAAAGATTTTTCCTCTGAGAAAAAAATAAGAGGCAAAGAGATAAATTAATTAAACATCTAGGAATATATAACAGACTTGTAATGATTTTCTTCACCCACAAATGGCATGGTATTCAAAAATCTTCTCTTAAGACCCTATGTATTAGCTAAGTATATTAGAAAGGAAACAGGACCTACTATAGGCAGGGCAGATAATTTCAGAACTTCAGCACCCTGTCACTGGGCCTTACCTTGGAATACATGTTCCCTGATGTAACAGAGCTAGACTCATTTATAATTTCCCTAAACAGGGCCTTTTGCCCCTTATACTTGAACCTATAATTATCACTACACTCATTAAATATATGCATAAAACACTTAAATCATTGGTCAGGTCATATGACAGTTGAGTCCTGAATCTCAGTTCATCATACTCACAGTTACTGATAGTAAACTAACGAAATGATGATGATGGACAATGCCCATACTGAAAAACAGAGAGTATTTACAACTGCAGGCAAGAGAGTTCCATTCATTTGTCCCATGGGATCTAATCACCCTTTCAGTCTGAAGCAGAGTAGGCATCCCCATTGAAAATCCTCAAGATTGAGGATTAAATAAAAATATAAAAGGGGAATATAACTATGGAATAAAGTAGACTTATTATTATTCTAGAAGTGGATGAAATTGTAACATTGATTCAAAGGTAGTCATCACCAGAGGTTCTAAGGGAGATAGAGGGAAGAATATGTGTAACATGGGGACATTTTTGGGACATTAGAATTGTTCTGAGTGACATTGCAAAGACAGATAGAGACCATTATACAATTTGTCAAAACCTATAAAAAGTGAGGGGCAAAATGTAAATTATAATGTAAACTATTGACTATGGTTAAAAGCAATGCTTCAATATGTGTTCAATTCAAACAAGTGTATCACACTAATGAAAGTTGTTGTTGATGGGAAAAATTTTGGGAGGGGAATGGGCTGGGTTATATGGGAATGCCCCTATACTTTTGATGTGTCATTTATGCAATCTTAAGCTTCTTTAAAAATAAAATAATAAAGAACCTATGTACTAGCTAGGTATATTAGAAAGGAATCTGGGCAAATTCTTAGGGAATTTTGTAAGAAATACAATTGCCTTCTCTCCTAAATTTCACTCAAAGTATATGTAAGATTGGCAGCCACCATTGAATCTCTATGATATAGTATGAGGTGGGTAGGGGGTCTACTTCTTAACCATTTCTCCCTCATTCAGCTTTGTGTTCCTGTACTCCAGAGGATGCTGAACTAGGAGGCACAGCACATAATTAACCAATACTTATATCACAAGCTTCGTACTACCAGGATTTCAGAAAATGCCTTTTTTTAGTGGAGCCAACAATGTCAGTGGAGTCTTCATGATTATATAATGTTACTGATGATAACATAAGCATTGACTTTATTGGTTGTCCTGTTTTTAAATGTCTTTACAGTGTTTTTGAATTTCAGTTACTTGAAAGGTATACTTTTATCTTCTTCAACAATGTTGAGAGTATATGCTTACTATGTTTCTTCTCAACATCCTTATAGAGTTTTTTTTTTTCAAAAAGAGATTTCTGCTTAGAGAAAATAAATTTAACAGATAAAAGATTTGATACAAGAACTAATTGCAAAACCACAGATTTTCCAGGATAGGAATCTGGGAATTGATATATGAACTTGTTGGATGGGAAGACAGCAATGACACTATTTCTATTGGTTAAATGTGCACCAGTAGTGTATGCATAGCATTGCCAAATATGACTCAAATTATATTATTTGTAGTCATCATGAAAGCAATGCTTAGTGAAAATTTTGGAAAACTGGCTGGTTTATGTAATAAAAATTTTGTTGTGAATCATAATTCAAATAGATGGAGTGAAGTGGGACATTGAAATTGCACTGGAGAGGTTCTTTTAATGACAAGATGAGAGTTTTTAATTCTCAGATTATAGGACAATGAAAACCCAGAAAAATTCCAGCCCTGCATGAATCAAATATATTTCTCTGAAAACCAAAGTTCTGATTTGGGTATGATGAAAAAAACAGAGAAATAGGTGTTTCTGATATTTAAATATTAAAGAAAATTATGGAGATTAGGCACATAGCAGAATATCTTTCTATAAGATGATTAATTTTTCTAGATTTAGGTATCTCAGAGTTTGGCCAATCTTAAAATGAGCAAATTTTCAAACTTTGGTCAAAAAATCCTTTTATAAAAAGGATGTTTCACAGCCTAATTCTGTTTAAGGCGTTCTTTATGTCTTTGTTTCTAAGACTATAAATAAAGGATTTCAGCATGGGAGTGACCACTGTGCACATCACTAAAGCTATTGCATTTGCCCCTGAGTTTTGGATAGCAGTAGAACTAAGATACCCTGTGTATTAGTCAGCCAAAGGGGTGCTAATGTGAAATACCAAAAATGGGTTGGTCTTTATAAAGGGTATTTATTTTGGGTAGAAGTCCACAGTTACCAGGCCATACAGCATAAGTTTCTTTCCTCACCAAAGTCCTTTGTCACGTGTTGGAGCAAGACAGCTGCCAGCATTTGCCAGGGTTCAGACTTCTGGGGTTCCTCTCTTCATGGGGCTGCGTTTCTCTCCGGGCTTAGCTCCTGTTTCCTCCACAAGTTCAGCTGTAGACGATCAGGTGAACGGCTTGCTTCTCTTGTCCTGGGGCCTTCTTTCCAACATCAAAACTGCTTCTCAAAAGACTGCTTCTCAAAACACTGCTTCAACTCTGTTCTTTGCCTTGCCTTTTATATTCAATTCCCCACCCACCAGGGGATGGGGCTTAATGCCCTACTGACTGACATGGCCCAGTCAATGCCCTAATCATAATTCAATCATGCCCAGATTAACAGATCAGATTACAGGCATGATCCAATTATATTTTTGGAATTCATAATTACAAATTCCCCAACGGTTACATTCCATGCTCTGAATTCCAAAAATACATTACAATTCTCAAAAAAACTTAAATCTGTAACAATTCAAGTACAAAATCATATCATAGGCAGTTTAAAGAAATACAGTTTGTCTTCAGGCAAAATTCTGTCTGCTGTGTACCTCTGAAACTTACAAAACCATTTAACTCCTTCCAATACACAAATGGAAAAACAATGGATAAGCATTTTCAATATCATAAGAAGAAATTGGGATGTTAAACATGAGTCATAGATACTCTACAGTTCAGTAAACTTGCAGAGCATCCTCCATTTGATTTCAAAGTCTGAGAGTCATTCTTAAGATGATGAATTCTTCTCCTTGAGGCCACATGGGAACCCACCCTTTCCACAGGCTTGCCCAATGGCCATTTCCTTGGTTCCACCCTCATCAAGCATCTGGGTGTCAACCAAGCTCTAGACCTCACCCTCCAAGAGTGTTGGGGTGATTGCCATACCTTACCCAATCCTTGGGTTAGAGTCTTAGCCCCTCTAGTACAGTGAGGTGAAGACAACATTCCCCCTAACCTTTGGCATACAGGTTCAACCCTCTCAGAGCAACAAGTTGACCACCTGGCCTTCCCTAACCTTTGGCATACAGGTACAACCCTCTCAGAGCAATGGGTTGACCACCTGGCCTTCTCTAATCCATGGGGGCAGGTACACCCCTC
>JAQZBX010104379.1:0-10956 GCA_029593785.1 Cabassous unicinctus | reverse complement strand
GTGGCAGTTAGCAGGAAAAGAGAGGCAAGGCACAGGCATGCCTAAGAAAGTTAGGAAGCCCTGAAAGAGCAACCCCAGGGACCCCTCATTCTGTAGCTGCAACAGAAGCTATAGCTCTGACCCAAGTCTATAATTTAGGAATGACTTGGACAGAAAGCATTTTAAGTGTGTAAATCTTGGGTTGGGGATGCATTGAATCCCATCAATAATATGAAATTAAGAATAGGCAAAACTTTCTCAAATTTAGAAGTATAATAAATACTATTTTGCAAATTTAAATTCAATTCTAAGTAACTGAAAGCCTTTGTTTTTGATTCATTGAGTAGATAATTTTGTTTTGAAAGACTGTGATTTCCTTATCATTTTATGGGCATCTCAATACAGGCATACCTTGGAAATACCACAAGTTCAGTTCCAGACAACAGCAATCAGGCAAATATTGCAGTAAAGTGAGGCACAAATATTTTTGGTTTCACAGTGCAAATAAAAATTATGGCTACACTATACTCTAGTTGATCAAGTATGCAATTGCACTGTGTCTAAAAACCAATGCACATACCTCAATTAAAATATGCCTCAGAGAAATGAACACATGCTTTTGGAAAAATTATGCCAATAGACTTCCTCAATGTAGTTTGCCACAAACCTTCAATTTGTATAAAACATAATGTCTGCAAAGTACAATAAATTAAAACATGATAAAATGAGGTATGCCTGTTTTGTATGGGTATAAAGACTTTTATATTTCATCAATTATAAAAAAAGATAGCAACTACCATGATTCCATTTTTTTTTAAATTGAAAAGTAAAGGAATTTTAAGTTTACAAAATGAAGGTTTTCTTATTCTTTAAAGTCTAGATAAATTTTGCTTAAGCAGCATATCTCTCTCTCTGCAATTTCACAGATCCCAACAGTAGATGCCTATACTACCTTAAGCCTCTGAGTCAAATAGAAGTATATACCATACCATTGGTCCTCCTTATTCTAAGAGTAATATAACCTCTATATCACAGAAGAATTCCCCATTTGCCCTTCTCCTTCTATATTCCCATAGCCTTATACCATATGATTGGCTCCTTTCTCTTCCTAATCTTCTCCTTTTCCATCCTTCATTTTCTTTCTACATCTCCATCAAGGACTTTAAAACTTTATTCCCTTCTCTCATAGAACGTTATTACTCTATGCAGCTTGAAGTTCTTTGAAAAATTATGACCCCAATTATCACTTTCTATTCCAAGCTGCTGTCACAGATAAATTTTATTTCTTTACTGCTTATCAAGGCATTTCTACAAGAAATAATGCTAATCTGAGTTGGCATGGCTTTGTTGACAGAGCAGCTGTCATAGTAAGCTCTTACCCATTTCACAAATGAATATGAATTTGAGTTAACTAAAATGTAAATATCAAAAGGCCTATTTATTTAGATGAAATTCTAAACACAAAATCAATTTGAGATACAATGAGAAGAGGTTTCTGATAATTTTAAGGAAAGAAAACACCTTTCTAATATATAGTTCATTGATTTAATAGAATATATTACTGAATGTTAATGGTTATTAATGTTTACTCAATCACAAAAACATATTGATTTAGACATGGACTCATGAGATTATATCATGTTATTTAGAGACTTTTATAAAATATTTGTTAGAAACATTCATGTTCAGACATGTGAGCTTAAACCATTGCTTCCTCTTTTTTCTTTATTTTTAATTTTATTTTGAAAGAAGCTTTAGATTACATGAATGTTAGATAAAAAATATAGGGGGATTTCCATATAACCCACCCCTTTCCCCTCCCTCACTTTTCCTTATTAACAAAGTCTTTCATTAGTGTGGCACATTTGTTACAATTGATGAACACACGTTGAAACAACTGTTGCTTCTTGATCACCAAATAATCAGTAGGGCTGCAAACAAACAGTTCTTTGTTTGCAATGGTATGTCCTTTTCCTCCATAACCACATTTCTTATTCTTTGTTTCCTCCTTCATGGTTTTTCCTTAATTTCATCAACATTTTATTGTTCATGAATTGGAAAATTCAGATTTTACACCAGAAACCCGCTGTAGAAAGCCACTCAGGACTAACATACTGTGATGGAAAGAATGACTTACAGTAAGTTGGGTGCTGGGATACCACACAGTAGTTAGGCTAGTTCTCAGCCACTTTGCCATACCTGACTGTAAGGGAGTATGAGAAATAGTCTAGTCATGTGTCCAGGAGACAAAGCCAAAAGATTTGGGAATTAGCAGACCAACTCTTCTACAGATTACACACAATTCTGTGTTACTTCAACAACTACTTTATTAGCATTACCCTAAAATGTCCATATTAACACTACTGGCAATAAAAAATATTAAATATATATGAAAAATTTGTGTTTATCACTCTCTGTTAAAATATGAGGAAAATTTTTTTCACAGGATAGAGCTTAACTGTATTTCAATTTGAGAACAGTATTTGAATATTAAAATTCTAATAATATTTCAAGGCAAATAAGCCAATTTTGTTCTCTCAAATAAAATCAGATTGAATTATTTAGCTCAATCCTTACCTTGTATATTCATAAGTAAGATGTCAGAAGTCTTAAATACTTGTACATTGATGGTCAAATGTATATTGATAAATGTAATCTTGAAAATATCTATTAGAAATCAAATTTGTTTATTTGTTCTGAATCAGGAATCCACACTGGATATATTTCATAGGGATATTTAATCATGGATCCCCAGAGGGACACAGGCAAATTTATGTATGAAGAACTCAGCAGTTAGCAACTAGCCTAATGTTTCTTACTAAAGAAAAAATGTGTTTGGTAAATGTGGATAGATACAGATTATAGTATTAATATAATATTAGTGGAGAAGAGAAGGCAGCAAAAATTGGCGTATGTGTAGTAAAATTGATAGATCTCAAAAACCTAGTTGAATACCTTAGATGTCAAAATGAGATATGTTATAACATAGGCATACTCATTAAAATAGACATCACATTTACTTTATGAAATGCACACTTTTTTAAAGATACATATCCTTCATAGAAGAGGTGGCATATATATGAAGGAGAACTGGAGTGGAATAGGGAATGATGACTTATTAAGATTAAGGGACAAGGAATTTAGGTAGGATAAACTCAATTTAGATGTGAGATTAAAAGAAAAAAATAAGGGTTACACACATAATCATAAATTGAAATATCTCTGAATCTTTTAAAACAATATAGGGCCTGTAATAGAAATCAACCCTCATCCTCAGACATAAAACTTGGAAGAAACCACTGTGGAAAATTCTAAATATTGATATCATTCTTGTGAGATTAAAGTGTGTATCCAACAATAATATACATAAGCCAAGGCAAACACATATATTTGAGTAGTACAAATATATCACAAGAAATTGTGGAAACTGTATATAAAAGAATGTTTCTCAATAGGGAAATTAAAGATAACCTGGGTAATTAACAAAGATCTAGTGGCATCATTTATTGGTCTCAGATGCTTTGAGAATCATAACAAATTGTATTCATGCTGCCAAAGTGGTGTCTCAAAGGGGAAAAACACTAGTAAATTCTTCTGGTTTCAGTGAAATTAATGACCACATGAGGGATCAATAACACATTCCACATTTGAGGTGAGTAGAGGGCCCCCATCTTCATGATCATCAGATTAGCTACAGTGGCAATTCTTGACTGATGGTTACAATAATTTGTTATTGAAATGGTGCTAGTACCACTGCCAGACTCAGCACACTATGGTATACATATTAAAATTCTAATTTCATAATGAGATTTTCTGGAGCAACTTGGTATTTTTAGCAGTACTATGCACGTTGAAGAAAGCAAAGATTCTGTTTCTTTTTTCATTATTTCTATATTGATACTGTAAAGTGAAACAATTGAAATACTGAAAAGGAAAGGAGTAAGCATGATTTGAAAGCTTCATCTAGAATATGGTCGTAGGAAAGATGATGATGGTCAAATTTCAGATATCAATACTGATTGAGGGTCTATGTTTCAAATACTAATCGTTTTTGATGAGAAATTCTAGTTATTCAATAATGTGATTTTAGCATTATAATTATCTCCTATTATTTGCATCTACAGGGTTTTTGTGTCATGGATTTCTGTGTCTCATTTTACCAATACTGTACAACAAGAGGCAATTGTCAGAGTTTATATTCCCTCTTGAGCAGATCCTTTGACGAGGATTGGATATATGATATCAATTGGTAAGTGATTCCTGGAAGCATAAATGAGGGAATGGGGATTGTGAGACAGGGAAGGTAGAAAAGAAAAAAAGCTAACAAGGTATACAATAGAAAGCAAGTTACTACCATAAGGAATAAAGTTTAATCTCTTGAAATGATTTGATGTGTCCTGCAGAGAACGTGGAATTGTCCTAAGGAAGGTCAGAGAAGCTGCAGCTTGGACACAGCTCCAGGCCATCTTAGAGCTGGTGCAGTGTGATAGGTATGGGGAGGCATCTATTTCTGCAACAGTGATATGTGTAATAGTAAATTGGTGACAAAGTTAGAATAAAATAGCAAATATTTAGGTTTAAGCTAATATACTCAACAGAGTGCTATAATAGAATGGCTTGGGCCCTACTATTATTGTATTAAGCTTGCATGTGTTTCCATATGGATAGTGAGGTTCAAGGTATGGAAGAATCTTATTTTAAGGGTCAGGTAAAGTCAGTCCCTAGTTGAATTCTGTCAAGTGTATATATTTTACTTTCAGAATTGGTGAACTTGTAAAGCCTTCAACATTCCATTAATCTGAGCTTGGGTACAAGCTTTCTCTTCTCAGCTAAACCGAGAAGCATTAAGGGAACAATTCATATTCACCTGTAATAGATGTTTCAAATTTTACATATTGCAAGGAAATTGGGAAAACTATGTTTGGGGGTGGGAAAAAGATGTGACCATCCCTTACCTCTCCACAGGTCCCTGTTATGTGGCACAACTACAATGCATACATTGAAGCTCAGCCTATAAGAGTTTGTCCATGTATTTGGGAATCTGACATAATGCAATATAATTACATGGAGGAAATACAGCTAAAAAAAGCTTCAAAGATCATCACATGCTGTATAATAGTGATTTGACTTCTACCCACAAATTTTATTGCATTTACTTATGTCACCATATTGTGAACTTAGTGTTTCCTTATTGTAGTAATGCACTGTATTTTACCCAATTAGGAATGTAACATTTATAACGGCTCATGGCCTTATAATGCTAGCTATGTTGAATGAAAATAGTATTGGTGATTGTCCTTGCTCTTTTATAATTTTAAAATAATATGTGTACATAGTTCTGATGATAAAACTCACGTAAAGACTCCCAGTCCTGATGTATTTTTAGAGTCATTGAAGATTTTTCCTTCCTTTCTACCTTTCTCCCACTTTTTCTCCCTGTCCTTTAAATGGGCACAGTATGATCTTAATCTGACAAACCTGTTAATCTCAGTTAAGACTATTTGCATATGAAATTTCTAGAATTGACAAATTCACAGAGACAGAAAGTCGATTAACAAATATATTTGTAGTTAAGAATGGATTTAAGACAAAGACAAAGAAAAATAAATAAAGCCACACATTAGAACTGTAAGAACCCTGGCCCTTTAGTAAATACTATGCCTAAAAACTGAGAATAACACCAAATTGATCTACCTTAACAAAGAATAATATGAAGTCTGAGAATTTCAAAAGGCATTGCGAGTAATTTATTGCCAGCCAGAACAAAGTTCAACACCCCTTACTGAATGACAAAATAACCCAGACTCCCTCTAATATATCATTCATAAAGTACAATATCAAACATAAGAAATGTCAAACAAGAAAAAGCATGAAAATGTGAACCATATTAATGGAAAAAAAAGTTAATACAAACAGATTTCAAGATGAATCCAAAGTTTAAGTTAGCATCTCAGAATTTTAAAATAGCTTTATACTTGTATATAATACTTTTTAACAGTAATTGTTTCTATTTAAAAGTAAGACCAATAATGTGTTGTCTATACTACTTGAATAGTAATAGGACACACAAACATATATCTCCAAATATAAATATATAAATAATATTGTTCAAAGTAATACTACTAGAAAAATAGACCTCTATATTCAGGAGATAAGAAAGATAGTGTATTAGTCAGCAAGAAGGATGCTAATGCAAAATACCAGAAATCTGTTGGTTTTTATAAAGGATATTGATTTGGAGTAGAAGCTTACAGTTACCAGGCCATAAAGCACAAGTCACTTCCTTCACCAAAGTCTATTGCCAACTGTTGGGGCAAGATGGCTCTCGACATCTGTCAAGAGTTCAGGCTTCTTGGATTCCTCTCTTCCCAGGGCTCTGTTTCTCTCCAGGTTTAGCTGCTGTGATCTCTCCACAAGGGCAGCTGTAGACTATCAGATGACTGGCTCTGTCTCTCTTCCTGGGGCTCCATTCTCTACCAGCTTAGCTGCTCTGCTCCTCTGTGTGCTTACTTCCCAGGCTCCAGCTCAAAACTCAAAACTCTCTTCTCTGTGGTACAGTTTCTCCATAAGTCCCTGCCCACAAAGGGGGCAGATGCAACATCCTACTGATGTGGCCAATCAAAGCCTAAATCATTATTTAATCAAGTAAGTGAAACCTCTGAATCCAATAAAATGCCTAAAGAGACAGAACAGTTTACAAACATAATCCAATATCTATTTTTAGAATTTATAAACAATATCAAATGGCCACAGACAGTATAAAATTAACATAGACCTAAATTTTCAGAAAATTTAAAAATTCCTTAACAGACAAAATACATAAAACAAATTTTGTCAAATTATAGGAGGAATTGAAATTAAAAAATAATGGCATTGAATACTTGCCAGGGGTAAAGTTCTAATTCTGTTAAAATTTAGGACAAAGAAGTCATGTTTCCTTTCTGTTTCTCACTCCTTATCTTATGCCAAAATTATTTCACTGTTAGAAATGATATATTGTAAACCCAGCAATATAGATTCAACCAAAAAGACTAGTCATGAAATTAGTTTTGTAAATTTTCTTTCTTCACCCTTTACTTATATTATTTGAAAGTACACTTAGTGACTATAAAAAATGGATTTCAATTCTGGGAAGAAATACTTGCTTTTGGTGATTCTGCAAGAAGTAAGCAGAACATATTAAGCTGGCATTGACATAAAAAATCTACATTAGTCTCTCTTGTGGCTTAAATCCAAGGTCGCCAATTATGAAATAAATTGATGCTGGCTTTTTATTCTCCAAAAACCTCATCTCAGTATCACTGATTTTTTTATGAAGAATTGTTCTGTCCTTAAATTTTTATCAAATTTTATATTTTCCTCAAATATAAATCATTGTTTTGTAAGCTATCTGATCCATACTGTCAAATCCTTTCCTGATATTTTAGAGTGTAAATAGCTTCTCCTGTAAAAGGAGTTGCTTCTAAATCTAAAATAAATATTATATCTTTAGGGATAATTAGTGCACTATTCAGAAGAATGCATTTCACCTGGTTTTCAGTAGAGGAAGAGAGCTTTTGCCCATTAAATTAATTTTAAAATATTCACCCATCTCAGCACTGATTTTCACATTATTCTCTCATGTTTGTTTTACTATAATAAAAGTTAATATACAAAACAACCAGCAAGATATTGGCAGAGAAAGGAGCTCTAAGAATCAGCTTGTGCTACAAGTCAGTTAGTAATCACCCAGAGCTATCTAAAGCACCTGTTTGGGGACTCCAGGAGACCATAAGAGCATCCTGCAACATCCTTGAAAGAATGGAAGGAAGAGATTGCCTATCTGCAGAGAAGATTTCTGAGTAGAGTATGCCATGCCTTGGAGCTGGTGCCCATACTCCACTGGAGAGACAAGCCTCCTTGGGAGCTATTCTGTGGCTGGAATTGGAAGCTCCATTACCCAAAAACAGGGGAGGAAATCATGGTTGGCCACCAACTTCAGCTACTGATTAGTAAATTCAGCTGGTAAGGGTGTAACCCTAAGAAAAACTAAAGTTTAAACCTGTCCAAATCAGAAAGAGGCCGGTAGCCACCATTTTGACTCCATGCCCAAAGTGGGAGGAAGTGGGGCTAACTGAAAATCACAGTTAAAGTAGGGACTGACTTCTTTCCACCCAGATGGAACTGCCATCCTAGCCTAGGTTTCAGCCCCACATCTGGCAGAGAGAAAGATGACGGAACCTGCACTAGCCTCTCCAGGTAACTGCAGGTGCATTCGGTAAGCACAGAAAGAATAGTATGCAGTCTACTGGGGCAACTACATTCATTTTGGACTGGCACAGCATAGATTGCTGTCCACACCTGCAGCTCAATACCCACCCCGGTCAGGGGAATAAGGGGCATGAAGCTTCATCAGTTTCTCCAGGCAACTCTAGACAGTCTTGGCCTGCATGACTTGGATTATTACACATGGCTGAGGCTCTGTCCTTACCCTCACAGAAGAGAAGGTCGGAGAAGACTCATCAATCTCTGGGGCAACACAGGCAGCTTGAGCCTCCACAGCTTAGAGCACCAACTACATCCTCTGCTTCTTCTACACAACCAGCAAGGGAGAAAGGGTAAGAAATCCTCAAACTAAAGAGAGAAAATGTACCTAGAATAAATACATCTAGTAAAGCAGATGCCAAGACACCAACAAAAACTACAATCCATGCCAAAAAATAGGAAGATATAGTCTAGTTAAATGACCAAGATAAGCCTCCAGATTACATAAAGGAATTAAGACAACTAATCATAGATGTTCAAACAAATCTCCTTAATAAATTCAATGAGACAGCTAAAGAGATTATGAAGACATTGGTTGAGCACAAAGAAGAATTTGAAAGCATACATAGAAAATTAGCAGATATTATGGGAATGAAAGGTTCAATAAATGAAATTAAAAATACACTGGATTTATATAACACCAGATTTGAGGAGGCAGAAGAAAGGATTGGTGAACTTGAAAACATGACCTTTGAAAGTGTACATACAAAAGAACAGATGAAGAAAAGAATGGAAAAAATTGACTAAGGTCTCTAGGAACTAAATGACAGCAAGAGATGTGCAAACATATGTAACATGGGTGTCCCAGAAGGAGAAGAGTTGGGAAAGGTGGCAGAAGAAATATTTGTAGAAATAATGGTAGAAAACCTCCCAATTATATTGAAGGACATAGATATCCATGTTCAAGAAACACAATGTATCCCCATCTGAATAAATCCAAATAGATCAACTCTGAGAGACATACTAATCAGAATGTCAAATGCCAAAGACAAAGAGAGAATACCGGGAGCAGCAAGAGAAAAGCAATGCATAACATATATAGGATACAAATAAGATTAACTGCTGATTTCTCATCAGAAACCTTGGAGGCAAGAAGGCAGTGGTAAGAGATATTTAAGATACTGCAAGAGAAAAAAAAAATCCTGCCAAGAATCTAATAACCAGCAAGATTCTCTTTCAAAAATGAGGGAAAGTTTAGAATATTCACAGATAAACGGTCACTGAGAGTGTTTATAACAAAGTGACTGGACTTGCAGGAAATAATAAAGGGTCTGAACAGAAAAGACAGGAGAGAGAGGCTTGGAAGAGAGTCTAGAAATGAAGGTTATTCATTAAAAGTAACTAAACATCTCAAAAGAGTGGTAAAAACAAAATATAAGACTCACCTTAGACCCAAGGATACAAATAGATTGAAAGTGAAATGTTCAACCATGGTGTGGTGTATTGATGAAGAGCTGTTGTATGGTTATTCTACACATGTGCATGTTTGTTTTGTAATTTCATAACTTCTGTAATAAAATATATAAAAAATAATAATAGGGTGGCGTGGTGGTAAAATACACCAAATGTAAGATATGGAATATAGTTAGCATAACATTTTGATGATATTCTTTCATAATTTGTAACAAATGTCTCACAACAATGAAAGGTATGAGTGGTGGGTAAATGTAGGGGCCCTGTATTAGTCAGCCAAAGGGGTGCTAGTATGAAATACCAAAAATGGGTTGGTCTTTATACAGGGTATTTATTTGGGGTAGAAGTCCACAGTTACCAGGCCATAAAGCTTAAGTTTCTTCCCTTACCAAAGTCCATTGCCATGTGTTGGAGCAAGACAGCTGCCAACGTTTGCCAGGGTTCAGGCTTCTTGGGTTCCTCTCTTCCTGGGGCTGCATTTCTCTCTGGGCTTAGCTCCTCTAGTTCCTCCACAAGGTCAGCTGTAGACTATGAGGCTCTCTAGGCCTTGCTTCTCTCCATAAGGCCAGCTGTAAACTCTCAGCGAGCGGCTTGTCTCTATCCTGGGGCCTTCTCTCCAACATCAAAACTGCTACTCAAAACCTGCTCCCTCTGTCTTTTGCCTTGCCTTTTATATTCAATTCCCCATCCACCAAGGGGTGGGGCTCAATGCTCTACTGACTTGGCCCAGTCAACACCCTAATCATAACTTAATCATGCCCAGATTAAGAGATCAGTTTACAAGCATGATCCAATTATATTTTTGGAATTCATAATTACATCAAATTGCCAAACGGCTACAGGCCCCCTGTATGATGTTATGCATATTTGTTTTGTAAGTTCACAACTTTTACTATACACTTATTGCTTAGGTATGTTAATGCTGGAATGGTATAAAAAAAATAAAGTGGGGTGGGTGAAAAACACATGAAATGTGAAGATTCTTTGGTTATTAGCAATATTTTGAGGAAACTCTTTCATCGTTTGTTAAAAATATTTCACAACAATGTAAATTATTGGTGGTGGGGTGAGGTATGAGGCCCTTTATGATGGTATGCATGTTTGTTTTGTAATTTCACAGCTTTTATTATACACTTACTGTTGGTATATGTTTATGTATGAGTGATATACTTCAATAAAACCTTTTTTAATTAAAAGAGTTAATATGTGAAAGTAATAAAATGGGTTGTACAAACATTGTTGTGTCTGAATACAGCAATA
>JAQZBX010104378.1:0-10959 GCA_029593785.1 Cabassous unicinctus | reverse complement strand
AAAAAAAAAAAAAACCCTAAAAATACAATAGAATGATGAAAAACTCAATGAAAAGAGAAAATAAAATCAATATGTCAGGAGAATGATGAATTAGAAGAAAAAGCCTTGAAAAATATAAAAAATGAAACCTGAGAAAAATAATGGAAAATATAGAAAAGAGTGTAAGAACGATAGAATATTATAGACTATAATGTGAAGTTACAACATATTTAAGTTGGGGTGCTAGAAAGAGAAAAATCATAGACTTGTGCAGAAGATATATTTGAAGAGATCATGTCTAATGATTGTGAAAAACTGATGAGACATTGGTTCATTGACTCAACAAAACACTGGAGATAAAATAAAAATAAATGCACAGCAAGGCGTTTAATTACAAACTTGAAAGAAAATCTTAAAAGTAGATCGAAAATAAGGATATAACTTGTAAAGGGGTAAGAAATGAAAAAACTGACTATCAACACCGACAATGAAAGAGAGAAGAAAATGGCATGAGATCTTTACATTGCTATTATAAAGTAACTGTCAAAGTAGAATTCTATATTGAAAAATAATCTCTTCAACATGAGGTGAAATAAACACTTTTGTCAGACAAGCAAAAACTGAGGAAGTTTGCCAAGAGCAACTAATTTTTTTAGAAAAGTGAAATGATATTCTTCAGGTAGAAAGAAAATAATCCCAGATGGAGGGTTCAAGATTCAGGATGGATTGAAAAACAATAATTGTTAATTAAACTCTATTTCATAAGATGGGTTAATGGATGTAAAGTGTTTTAAAACACATTAGTTGTGAAGTCAAGAAATAATGTCAGAATTGATAAGGCAAAAAAGTTGTAATTTCTCAGTTACTATATAAAAAATATATTAAAATAGTACATCTAATCCAAATAAATAGAAGAGAAAAATTGAACAAAAAGAGCCCAAAAGAAAGCATTCAGGAGGAAAAAGAGAACAAAGATCAGAGAGCACAAATAGCACATGAAAAGAAGGCAGATTTAAGTAAGTATTTATACTGAATTTCATGAATTGTATTTACTTATATTTAGCAAGATTATATTTAACATTTATAATTAATTAATACAAATGTTCCTCTTAAGCAATCAAAATTGTCATGTGCATTTAAAAATAAATATATCTATATAGATATAAGCCATCTAAGACATACAGTAAAGTGGAGAGGTGGAAACCAATATTCCATGTGTATTAGTTTGATATGATTTATGAATTCCAAAAAGAAATATAAATTGCATTTGTAAAGTAGTCTGTTCCTCTGGGCATATTAGATTGCATTAAATTCAGAGATTTCACTTTTACTGGATTAAATTATGATTAAGGCTTTTATTCAGCCATGTCAGTAGGACATTGAGACCCCACCCACAGAGAAAACAACACTGCAGGGGAGATAGTTTGAGTTTTTTATGCAGAAGCTCCAGGAAGTAAACACACAGGAGAAGAACATAGAGGAATAGAGGCAGCTCCATAGACAAGGCAGAGGCTCTAGGGAGAGAGAGAGACTGAGAGTCTACAGCTCACCTTGTGGAGATAAGAGAGCAACTGAACCTGGAGAGAAATGAGCCATGTGAGATAGAGAAGACTTATCCCAGTCTACAGCTGATATTGGAAGAAGCTGAGACCATAGAGATGTAAAAGGAAGAGAAAGGCTGAACCCTTGCAGAGAACAGTAGCCAACTTGCTCCAACTCAGGGCAACAGACTTAGGTGAGGGAAGTAATTTATGCTTTATCTCCTTGTGACTGTAATCTTCCACCCCAAATAAATACTCTTTAAAAATGCCAACAGATTTCTGGTACTTTGCACCAGCACCCTTTGCATGACTAATACAAAATGTAAAACTTTGTCATAACTTACAAAATTGCATGAGACAGAGTATACACTCTAATTTTAATTATAATCCACAAGTTAGTGGCAATGCTTTTTTTTAGAAATTGTGAGTTACCAAAACAATCATGCATACCATACATGATTCCCATACATGACCCCACCATTAACACATTTCATTGTTGTGATACATGAAAGAACATCATCATCATCATATTACTGCTATTGCTATCTATACTTCATAGCTTATATTTGGTGTATTTTTTTCCACAAAGCATCCTATTATTAATGCCATGAATTAGAGTTTATATTTGTTATACCTCAGGAGAACTATATTTGTGTATGTATGTGTATATGTGTATATATATTCATACACACACACACAGTATATTTGTACTGTTAACCAAAGTCCATCATTCACTATGGGGATCACCATGTTATATGGTCCCTGTCCTTGTACAATCCATCTGAAGTTTACACTCAGTGGCTCTCAATTTCATCACAGAGTTGAGCTGTCATAAGCTCTAAAAACATAACATTTTAAAATGTGTACACAAAGAATAGCATTGCTTTAGAACAGTGATAGAAATACAATAAGTCTCATATTTGATGACTTTATTACAACTCTCAGCAATTGATAGAATAAGCAGAGAAAATATAATGAAGATATTGAATGTTTGATCACTGTGAATAATAAATTCACCTTAACGCACAATATACAGAACAAAAAAATACACATTTTCCCATGCACTTAAGCAAGAGGGGCAAGAGGGAGAAGGAGAGTGCAGTCCTCCTATCATAGGTGCTGCTGATCAAGGATGAAGATAAAGGCAAAGAGAAGGGGACAGACATGGACTTGTTCTGATGATGGGGTGCAGGATATGCTGATGGGATGGATGTGGGGTGGAGAGAAAGTGAGAAGTCAAGAAAGGTTACAAAGCTCTTATGGGAATCCCTGTCAGGTGGAGTTCCTGAACATGGAACCAGAGGAGGATCAGGTTCCTGGGGGCAGCCCAGAGTTCTGTGTTGGCATGCTAGACATCTGCATGAAGGCATCATAATTCTGCTGTGTGTCTATCAGGACTGCATGGAAAGGATTGGGATAGAAAAATGTAGAAGTCATGGCAGTATAAGTGGTGCTTAAAGCCAAGGCACTCCAGTGAGGGAACATGATGCTGAAGAAGGAAAGGGGTCCAAGGACTGAGCCCTGAGGATACACACTGACAAACTTTGGAGAAACTGTGAAGCCAGTAAAGAGGCAGAGGGGTAAGTGCAGTGATGTCAGATGAATGACAACAAAACAAAAACCCCAGGAGAACGTAGTGAACCAGAAACTAACTGACTTCAAAAAGCTGAGAATGTGTCAAATGCAGCAGATAGAGTAAATTAAAAGAGGAAAATTGGTGGGTAATGGAAGAATTTTAAAGTTGGATCATGGTGAGGCTTACATAACTCTACATTTACCACAAAATGAGTATTTTTTTTCTGAGGGGATTTTTTCTATTTAATTTTATGACATTTACATCATGTCAATAATATCTCAATAGTTGTTTAAAACATATTCACATACACCTATCATATGATTAAACTTTTCTACTGCCTTGTATTCACTCAGGGGAAATGAAAACACATGTTTATAAAAAGTACTTGTAAATGGATTTTCATATCTGTAATCATAATATTCCAAACTTGAAGCAACAGAAATATCCACCAAGAGGAGAATAGAAAAACATTTTGCAACACAGTTATTCAGTGCCAAATAACTCAATGATAAAAGCAGAGAGAAATGCTGATCCACACAGCAGCATTAACAAAATTCAAAACATTATTTTTAGCTAACAACCCATCCACCAAAGAATATATTTTGTTTTATTTAATTTTTATGAATTACAATAAGTGGCAAAAATGATGTGTGGTGATAGAATTCTGAGCAGAGGCTGCATGTGTAGGGAGGGGCTTGGGTATACATAGAAGTTACAGGAGTTATTTTCTAGATTAATGGAAATTAATGATTCATATCTTGATAGGGATTTTGGATACTGTGTGGTATGGGGGATTGAAAAGTTTTTAAAATTTGACATTAAGTTAAGATTGGCACATTTCAAACATTTTAATTTTACATCAGTTAAAAAACAGTTTAAAAAAAGAGAAAGAATAATGATCATTAGACTGTAATGAAGGCAAGGATATTTTATTTTCTGTCTCCCCTCCTCCATCGTCCCACTGGTGACCTGTCCAAGCTGCCAGTTCCTGTGTGTTTCAGGTAGAATGCTGGGGAGTTCCCTGTGATTTGTTGCAGCTGACAGATCCATGGTTACTGGGCAGAACCTTGTGGGTGGCTACAGTGCTAGAGGGGCTGTGAATCTAACACCTGACATTGGGTTGATCATTGTGAAGCTGCAAGAGGTGATGATGGAGCTTCTGCCAAATGACATGAGTCCAGCCCTCATATTCCAAAGCTTCCACATGTCATCAGCTTACTGGTGGGTTCCTTATTGTTGTTCAGACTTGTCCAGTCTGTTAGAAGCCAGATTTATTTAAGATGAGAAAAGCAGCTTGCCAACATACTGGCTGCACTGATTGAAGAGTAATTCCAGTTAATTCATAGAATTAGTTTCCTCAAAGAGTTTTTCAGAAGCTTTGTCATCTTTAAATACCAGGCTAGAGAAAGAGACTTCAAAAATACCCAGCCTTGTAGATACTTACAGAAAGGAAAAAGAGGAAACGAGATGCTGATGACATTAACTTCATTGGTCTATAAACTAAAGAAAGAGAGAACATAAGTCTCCAAACTAGAAGAGGTGATAATGGAGATGCTAGATAGATTGAAGTCTCTCAAATGGGGTCATGAGAATAACTACAGCACAAGAGATTTTTCAAACACAGCATGAGGCCCCCATCAAACCTCTGATGGCCTTTCCCCAAGGGGTGGGTCTTGGCATTAAACCTGTGCTGTCCCCTCCCCTCCAGTCAGGTCTCCAGAGCCTCCAGTGTGTGTTCACCTACCCAGCCTCCCTCTGAAGGTCCTGAAGGCCAGTGGATACAAAGGAGCCCTCTCCATTGTTGGAATTCCTTCATCTTCTCATCCTGGACAGAGCCATGCTCAATTCCTTCTTTTGAAGGAAAGACTATCAACTTCTAGAAGAGCACAGAAAATGTGGGACTTTCTTTCTTAACAAAGAAAGTTTGAATTATCTCCCTGTAGTCAAAGAAAGTCCCCCTATTTAAACCTTTACTCAAATTGAAAGTTGATCAAACTACATATCCCAAACAATGTTTTGTGTTTTATTTACAGCTTATTTATATCTTAATTGAACTTAAGTGATCTAATTTTTACTATTCTGTCTATATATAATAAATCTTTTATATAACAGATTTTTATATAATAAATCTGCTTAGCCATAAAAGATATTTAAACAGAAACAACAAATTTTGGCACAGTTGAAACATTTTTAATAGTCTCAACTCCTAAATAAATTCAACTTTATTTTTTTAACTAAATATGTATTAGCTTTGGTGTGAATTGTATCCTTAGTGAGAAATTTATATCATTTAATATTTATATTCTAAAATAAGAAAGGTTAAAAATAAAATTGGCAAGTTCACATGTAGATGATTTTCTTTCTCTGCCATGTGCTGCACTAAGAGTTGTCTGACCATGATGAAATCTTCCTTGGAAAATTTGGAGAAATATTTACATCCCACACCTCATGCCTCTCTCCCACCTTTCGACACACCTCACAGAAAAGTTGAGAGATCAGAAGTGGTTTATCTCCTTCAGAAATAGCTGGGATAGAGAGGCAAGATGGCATTGGTTTAGGAGGGCACTCAGTGAGAGCTCCCAGAGCATGGCGGATTTTGGATGGGGTCCTGCCTGGGGATCTGTGCTCTGGGTGCATGGAGTGAGAAGCTTGGGACATCTATCTGCGCAGATTGATGGCGTGGACTGAACGGTAGAGATTTGTGAGGTTTAAGCCTGCCTGTGGTGGTTAACACAGATGGCGGAGCCCCACATTTAGGGGGAAAAAAAGCAGGTTGGAGCTGCAACTCCCGGGCCAGCAACTGGGTGACAGGGCCCAGTGGGAGGGGGCATTCTCTGAAAGTTGGGGGGGCTCTGGCAAAGGGGCAAGAACTTTATTTAAGTGCTGATTTGCCATCTGAAACCATGGAGTCAAGAAGAGAGTGGTATGGCATAGTTTAACCACTAAAATTAAAAAATCTTCCAGGTATGAATGCTTTATCCAGCAAAACTGACATTCAAAAATGATAGAGTGTTCAAAATATTCACAGATAAACAGAAATTAAGAGAGTATGCCAATAAGAAACATGCACTTCAAGAAATACTAAAGGAAGTTATACAAGTTGAAAGGAAAAAACAAGGGAGAGATGGAGGAGAGTTTAAAAACAACTAAAAAGTCAAAAACTGAAACAAAACAACATATGATATACATTAATTAAAAAGAAAAAATGGCTGAAGTAAGAAATTCCTTACGAGTAATAACACTGAACGTTAATGGCTTAAATTCTCCACTCAAGGACACAGATTGACAGAATGGATAAGGAAATATGATCCATCTATATGCTCTCTACAAGAAACCCATCTTAGACCCAGGGACTCAAGGAGGCTGAAAGTGAATGGCTGGAAAAACATTTTACAAGCTAACAATAGTGAAAAAGGGCAGGCGTAGCTATTCTAATATCAGACAAAATAGGCTTTAAATGCAAAATTATTGTAAGAGACAAAGATAGACACGATATACCAGTAAAAGAGGTAATGTCTCAAGAAGAGAGAAGAATCATGAACATTTATGCACCTAATCGGGGTGCCTCAAAATACATGAGGCAAACTCTGGAAAACCTAAGTGGAGAAATAAATGCCTCTACGATTATAGCAGATGACTTTAATACAATATTATCATCATTAGACAGAACTTCTAGACAGAGAATCAATAAAGAAACAAAGGCTCTCAACAATACAGAATACAGTAGAGGCCCTGGACTTATTAGACATATATAGAACATTACACCCAAATATGGCAGGATATAAATTCTTCTCGAGTGCACATGGATCATACTCCAAGATAGACCACATACTAGGCCACAGAAAAACTCTCAATGAATTCAGAAAGATTGAGATTATTCAAAGTAATTTCTCTGATCACAACGGAATGAAACTGGAAATCACTAAGGGCCAGAGAAACAGGTTCGGCATTAGGATATGGAAATTAAACAACACACTCTTAGACAAAGAGTGGGTCAAGGAGGAAATCTCAAAAGAAATCGATAACTACCTTGAAACTAATGAAAATGACAACACAACATATCAAAACCTATGGGATGCAATGAAAGCAGTCCTAAGAGGGAAGTTCATAGCCATAAATACATATATTGAAAAAGAAGAAAGAGCTAAAATTGAAGACCTATCTGCACACTTGGAGGAACTGGAGAAACAACAACAATACTAAACCAAAAGGAAAAAGAAAGAAGGAAATAACAAAGATTAGAGCAGAACTAAATGAAATAAGAATAAGAAAGCACTAGAAACAATAAACAAAACCAAAAGCTGGTTCTTCGAGAATATCAATAAAATGGACAAACCCTTAGACAGACTAACAAAGAAAAAGAGAGCAAATGCAAATACACAACATAAGGAATGAGCAAGGGGATATCCCTACTGACCCCACAGAAATAAATAAAGAGTATCATAAGAGGATACTTTGAGAAACTATATGCCAACAAGAATGATAATTTAGAGGAAATGGACAAGTTTCTAGAAACTCACAAACAGCCTACGTTGATGAAAGAAGTAATTAATGAACTCAACAGTCCAATTACAAGTAAAGAGATAGACTCAGTCATCAAAAACCTCCCAACTAAGAAGAGCCCAGGACCAGAGGGATTCACAGCTGAATTCTACCAAACATTCCGAAAAGAACTAACACCAATTCTACCTAAGCTCTTTCAAAAAATAGAAGTAGAAGGAATATTGCCTAACTCATTCTATGATGCCAACATTACCCTCATACCAAAACCCTACAAAGATACCACTAGAAAGGAAAATTACAGACCAATTTCTCTAATGAACCTAGATGCTAAAATCCTCAACAAAATTCTTGCTAATTGCATTCAACAACATATCAAAAGAATTATACAACATGACAAAGTTGGTTTCATCCCAGGTAAGTAAGGATGGTTCAATAAAAGAAAATCAATCAATGTAATACACCACGTAAACAGATTCAAAGAAAAAAAAAACACATGATCATCTCTATAGATGCAGAAAAAACATTTGACTAAATACAGCACACTTTCCTGATAAAAACAATAAAAAAGATAGGAATAGAAGGAACTTTCTGAATAATATAAAGTGCATATATAAAAAACCCAAAGCTAACATCATTTTCACTGTTGAAATCCTAAAAGCCTTCCCTCTAACACTGGGAACAAGACAAGGATGCCTACTATCACCACTCCTATTTAACATTGTCTTAGAAGTACTTGCAAGTGCACTGAGGCCAGAAAAGGATATAAAAGGCATCCAGATTGAAAAAGAAGATGTAATAACGTCATTATTTGCAGATGACATGATCCCATACATAGAAAGCCCTGAGAAACCTACAACAAAGCCTCTAGAACTTATAAAGGAGTTCAGTAGTGTTGCAGGCTATAAGATCAATGCTCAAAGATCAGTAGAATTTCTGTACACCAATAACAAGCAATCTGAGGAGGAAATCAAGAAAAAATACAATTTACAATAGTAACTAAAAGAATCAAATACCTGGGAATAAATTTAACTAAACATGTAAAGGACTTATATATAGAAAACTACACAACACTGTTAAAGGAAATCAAGGAAGACTTAAATAAATGGAAAAACTTTCCCTGTTCATGGATAGGAAGAATAAACATCATCAAGATGTCTATCCTACCAAACTAATCTACAGATTTAATGCAATCCCTATATAAACCAACAGTGTATTTTTTAAGCAACTGGAAAAAGTAACAAAAAAATTTATTTGGAGAGGTAAGAGGCTCTGAATTGCCAAAGACATATTGAAAAAGAAAAATGAAGTTAGAGGTATAACATTACCAGACTTTAAAACATACTACAAAGCTACAGTGATCAAAACTGCATGATATTGGCACAAGGACAGACCTACTCACCAATGGAACCAAATTGAGAGTTCTGATATAGATCCTCGCATATACATTCATCTGATATTTGACAAGGCCATGAAGCCCACTTAGTTGGTAATTTAGAACAGTTGGCCTCTTGAACAAGTGGTGCTTGGAGAACTGGATATCCATATCCAAAAAAAAATGAGAGAAGAATACCATCTCACACCTTACACAAAAATCAACTCAAGTTGGATCAAAGATCTAAATATACGAGTCAAAACCATAAAGACCTTGGAAGATAATGTAAGGAACATCTACAGAACCTTGTAATAGGAAATGGTTTCATGAACTTCACAGCCAAAGCATGAGCAGCAAGAGAAAAAATAGATAAATGGGATCTTATCAAAATTAAAAACTTCTGAACCTCAAAGGATGTTATTAAGAAAATAAAAAGGCAGCCTAACCAATGGGAGAAAATATTTGGCAATCATATATCTGATAGGAGCCTAATATCCTGCATATATAAAGAAATCCTTCACCTCGAAAATAAAAAGAAAAACAACCCATTTAAAAAATATGCAAGCGACCTGAAAAGACACTTCTCCAAGGAAGAAATACAAATGGCTAAAAAGCACATGAAAAAATGCTTGACATCGCTTGCTATTAGGGAATTGCAAATCAAAACCACAATGAGATACCATCTTACACCCATCAGAATGGCAGCTATAAAAAAAATAGCAGAATATAAGTGTTGGAGAGGATGTGTAGGAATAGGACCCCTCATCCACTGCTGGTGGGATTGTGGAATGGTCCAGCCACTGTGGAGGACAGTTTGGTGATTCCTCAGAAAACTAACAATATATTTCCATATGACCCAGTAATTCAACTACTGGGTATATACCCTGAAGAATTGAAAGCAAAGACATGAACAGATATATACACACCAATGTTCATAGCGGCATTGTTCACAATTGCCAAAACTTGTAATCAACCCCGGTGCCCATCAACAGATGAATGGATAAGCAAAATGTGGTACATACACACAATGGAATATTATTCAGATGTTAGAAGGAATAAAGTGATGACACATGGAAAAACATGGATGAATCTTGAAGACCTTATGTTGAGTGAAGGAAGCCAGGCATTGAAGGATGAACAGTTTATGACCTCACTAATTTGAATTGAGGAAAGTTAACAGTCCCTGAGAACCACTGTCTGAAAGATAGGTTAACAAGGGAGAGAGAGAGAAGGGTAGGTTGCAAGCCATTACCCATATGAACATAATCTATGGTAAAGTGATAGAATATAGTTACATATTGAAGGATAGGACAGGTGGGTAGTGATATCACTGGGTTTGGTGATGCAGGGTTAACAGGTGAGTAGATTAGGAAGGGCAGGTTATAATACCCAGTGCATGTAACTATGAATCTTGTCATCCCATGAGCCACACAGGGGAGTGACATATGCCCCAGGGTGATGGGGAGGAAGGAACAGAAAAGTTCAAATGGGATATTTCGTGGTCATGGGAAATGTTCTTCATTACCTTACAGTAATGGATACAGAACATGTTTAAATATCATCAAAAAATATTAAACTGTACCATCTAAAATGTAAACTAGATATAAAAAAAAAAAGATGTCGTCGGCTTAGGAGGGCGACTGCAAGCAGCTCCCAGATCACAGCAGAGAGTGGACAGGGTGCGGCACAGGTGTCTGTGCTGTGGGTGTGTGGAGTAAGAAACTTGGGACATCTATCTGGACAGATCGATGGTGTGGACTGAACCATAGAGATTTGTGAGTTTTAAGCCTGCCTATGGTGCTTAACACAGTCGGCTGAACCCCACCCTTACGGGGAAAAAGAAAAAAGCCAGCTGGAACAACGACTCCCGTCACTCCAGTAACTGGGTGACCCGACCCGGTGGGAGGGGGCGTTTTATGAGGGGGGAGCTCTGGTAAGAGAGCTTTATTGTCTGGGGATTTGGCTTCCTGAAGCCCCCCGCAACTTAG
>JAQZBX010104377.1:0-10959 GCA_029593785.1 Cabassous unicinctus | reverse complement strand
TGGAGGGGATGGGGGCGGGAGGGGAGGCACTCACGGCAGGCATCACTTTTGCAGTAGACAGAGGGCACCCAGAGTTCCGAGGAGCCCGTATCAAACACTACGGTGAATTCCTGGGGTGGGGTCCCGATGTAGATCTTCCCAAAGTACTGGCTCTGAGGACAGATGGCACCAGATCAGAGGGTGGGGGATGGGCAGGAGGGTTGATGCTCTGCCTGGAGCATGTTAGTTTCTAGGCCGTATGCTTTCTGCCTGGAGCCTGGCAGCATCTGTCAGGTGAGGCTGGCGGGTAGGGGGTTTCCTGGGGAGGGTTCTTTGTCTCTAGCCTACGCTGGGCTCCCACCCCCAGCCATGCAGCTATGCTTGGCCTGATCTCCCACAAGCCGTAGATGTAGCCCCAGAAGCAGACATTAGACCAAAACTTAAACGGCACCTAGTGGGGAGACTGAGCCACCCCTGCCAGGGGCAGGAAGAAGCTGGATATGGGGGTGGGTCATCAGCAAGGTACGGGGCCCCGAGTCCCGATAGAAGCTGTCCCAGCCCACACCTGCCTCCTCGCCAGCACCTTCCCTGTGTCAGAGCCAAGGCTGGGAGGCAGGGGTGAGGATGACCTACATAAGGAAATGAGAGCACAGAAGAGGAAAAAAAAAAAAAAAATCTGGTTGTTTACTGTCAAGAGTGACAGATGAGCAAGAAAGCAAGGTCCAGAAAGGGACAGGGCATGGGGGTGTTCCTGCCTGAGTCCTAGAAGGGAGAGAAAGGAAGATGGCAGCTGTGTCCTGGGCTGCTGCAGGACGGACACCCTGCTGAGTCCAGGCTAAGACAAGAGTGCCGTGGCTGGGAAAGGTGGCCTGAGGTGGGATCTGGGGACATACTGGGTACTCCCAAGTGATGCCTGCAGGAGGTTGGCTGAGCTCCGCCCCCTCCTGCAGTGGCATTCGCAGCTCTGGTTGCCTCTGCTGGGTCTGCTGGCCCATTGTGGAGCTTCCAAAGGGTGGGGAGATGGCCATAATTTATGAAAGAAGGGGAAACTGAGGAGAGGCAGGGACCCAGGGGCAGCATCCATGGCTTTCTGTGTGAGGAGATTGCTGGCAAGGTTGGCAGAGCCACTCACATCCAGGTAGTTGGTCAGGGGCTCTCGGGCCACCCTCCGGAAACTGGAGTACTTTCTGCTGATTGCATATGGGTGTTTCCTCAAAAAGTCCTCCAGGAGCCCCTGCTCCTTCAGGGTCGTTCTCAGTGACTTCCCTTTGTACAGGGGGATCCTGAGGAGGTGGGGACGAAGTCATGATGAGGGCAGGGCCTCTCCCTCGGGTCCCCAGAGACCCCGGGCTCTAAGCCTCTCCTGGCCCTGCTGCTCCCAGCCCTGCCTCTGCTCCATATCCCACTGAGCCCAGGCCAATGGCTTTCAGACATTTTTTTTTAAATCATGACCCAAAGTGAAAAACATGTTTTGCATTAGTTCACAAATCAATGCCTACCCCTACTAAATGCAATGCTCTCTGATAATTTCTATTCCCTTCTCTCTTTTTTAATGCAGGTGGAGACCCAGTGGGTATATTTTATAACTGTCTAATGAGTTTTGCAATTTGAAAGATACCAAGCACGTTTATGTCATGTAGGCAACCAAACTCTTGCTATGAACCTACTATGTGCCAAACACTATGTGAGGCTCAGGGGACATGAAAGTGACAAAGATGCAGTCTCTGCCCTCCAGGAGAACACTGACTGGAGAAGAAAACGATGCTTCCATGAAAATGTCTACTGTTTGCTAATAATCCCTTTTCTCCACTCTCTTTACAGGGTTTCTCAGCATAGACCCCAGGGATGTCCTGATTGCGTTTAGGTATTGGATGATGGAGGCAGATCAATGGAAAGATAGTCAAGGGGGAAAACAACAGAAGCTGTTTCTAGACCTGCTCTGCCAGGCTCCCCAGAATCCTCAGAGCGTCTGCCCTCCTCTGCAAAATGGGTTAACTCCTTCCTTTCCAGCTATACTCCTGGCCCTGCCTTTGAGCAACCAGGTGGCTTAATCTCTCTGGCTCTTAGTTTCCTTTCCTGTGGATTGAAGGCATGGAGTGTGATGATTCCCAAGGTCCCCTCCAGCTCTACAATCACGGGGTCCACCTCTGTGATGCGGGCTTTAGAGTAACTTGAGACTATAGATGGGAATGAATTTTGAGAGGAACAAAATGGCAGCAGTTTTAAGATCCACAAAGAAAGTGGGTTTTCTCGTGTTGTTTATATCCCAGATGGATTCCATATGGAACAGCCTTGTGTATGAATTCCAGTCTCTTCTCTGGTGCCCACCCCAGCCTTCAGCCCTCAGGCATAACTTCAGCCAGGACCTGACTGATAAAAGAAAGGCTCAGAAGACATTTCTCAACCTTTATCCCTGTGATAGAAATTATGCATCTAAAAGGCAAGAGGCTGGACTGAGCTCCATGTACCCATGCCCAGGTCCCCAAAATGTTTTCTGCTTGGTTCCAGCTCCAGTTGCTGATCAGCTCAGGGTCTAATCTGCTGAACACTTGGTGACTCTTACAGTCAGGAGCTGAGACTCTGCCCCCATCCTCGAGAAGCCAGCGGCATCTGGAAGGCAGTCGCACCCCATGCTGAGAATCAGAAGGGTGGCTCTGCACAGAGACACCACCGAAGAGGCTGCCTGAGACTCACCGCCATCAAAATAGCCCCAGTTCTGCCTCCAGTCATTTTCAGGGCCATGGCAAGGAGCCCTGACCAGTTGAAGGCAACCTGACCCCTGGCAGACACCCAGCTTCCCCAGGGAGGGATCTGGGTTTCCCAGTGGTCAGGGCTTGACGGGGCTCAAACCTGGGCACCTGGAGGTAGTGGGATGCCATGGCAAGGGTGCAAGCCCACCTGGGACCAAGTCCTAGCTCCTGCATTTCTAACCAATGGCCCAGGGCAGGTCAGGGACCCTCTCTGAACAGCAGTTTCCTCACCTATAAAATGCAAATAACAATATCCCACTAACAGGGTGGCCGTGAGGTTTAGTGATAGCATAGCTAAAAACCTGGTTATGTGCCTGGCACCTAGCAGCAGCTCAGTGGATACCAGTTATTATTTTTGGAGGAGAACCTGGGGCTTTCACCCACAAAGGACTTGATATGATAGAGAATTCCATTTCATTTAAGGAATGCTTATATAGCTCTTGCTATGTGCCAGGCACCGTTTGAACCACTTTATGAAAATTAACTCATATAGTCCTCGTAACAACCCTATTAGATGGATACTATTATTGCCTGAATTTTACAATGGATGAGAAAACTCAGGCACAGAGGGTTAAGTTGGTGCTGGAGCTGGGGTTCAAATCTCAGGAAGTTTGGCTGCAAAAGCCTGTGAATCTCCCTGGGTTGCCTGTCTGCTGCCCTGCTCTTTTTCACCACCCCCTGGAGGGTAGGGGCACACTGAGAAAAAGGTCCCAGTGGTACAAAAGTATGAATGACAAGGAGCGCTTACCTTGGAAGCCTGCAACATTTCCTCCTAGAATCCAACTGGTTGGAGGACCAGGGGGAGCCCCGCCACCCCCAGAGAGGATACAGGAGATGCCTTTACCCTCCGCCCCTCCCTTGGGACCCGCCATTCACCTGGTGATCCCGCTGCCCTGGGAGAGCGCAAGGACTGCAAGTAGCACGAGGCACCGCATCCCACACCACCGGCCAGCCACGGCTGTCGCCAGTGCCCATTCCCACAGCCTTTATAGAGGGAGCAGGGTTCCCTCTGGCTGGAAGCCCAGACTGCAGAGACAGCCCCTGAGTTCAGGCCCCTCCACAAACACATTGAGATAGCACCCAGGGTACCTACCTAGCACCCATATTGATAAGGACCACACATTCCATCACGACAGGGACTTCAAAGCTGAAGTGTACACATGCCTGATGTTCAGGCCAGGAAATGTCCACATGGGCCTCTCCGATCTATGTACCCTTTCCAAACAGGACTTCTGGAGCCGGCACAGGTGGGGCTCCTGCCAGGAATCTGCCCCATGTTCCACATTATGGGCTGTAAAGAGACCCCACTCCCACCCTATCCACCTCCCCTCCCTGGTCTGGCTTCACTGGCCAGCCCCGTCCAGGAAGCTCCCAGCTCGGGCCACACAGCCCCAGTTTCCCAGGAGGAACTCAGTCTACTCCTAAAACAGCAACTGAGGCAGAGCGTATTTGTTCAATCTGTCATCCCTGGAGAGGGGCTCTCAGCCTAGTGAATGGGCTTCAGGGGTTAGAGCACAGGGCAGGTATGTGCGCATTCTCCCAGAGCTTGATCCAAGAGAAGACAAGCCCGAGGCCATGCATCCCAGAGATGAGGGCCCTTGTTCCACATTAGGAGTGTTGGAAAGGTAAGAGCATAAATTGGGAGAGCTGGGGAGGGCTGAACAGGGCAAGCAGATGTGTGTCACACACACAGAAGGGGGGAAATAAAATGATGGAGTTTAGAGGACAGGCCAAGCACGGCAGTGTCTGAGTCCCACTCAAGGGTCCAGAGAGAGCTTTTCTGAAGCACCATAGGCAGAGGTGATGATGAGGTAGAGGGTCCCAGGGTCCAATCTGGATGGACTAGACATTCTCTCAGGCCTGTTGCCCAAAGAAATTATGACAAGAAAGAAAATGAAGACAGTAGCCCCAAAAGTGATGGGGAAGATCATGCCCCAGGGTGCGGGAGGCTAGAAACTGGAAAATCAGGATCAAGTCAGGATGAGAGGTCAAACCAGGTGAAGGCAGGGGCTTCAGGTTTCCAGGCACAAGGGAGGCCCCACAGCTGGCAGGACAGACATCGGCATTGTGTGGGAAACCTGGGAAGGGGGTGGAAGGGGAAGGCAGTCTACCTGGACCAGAGAGGGCAGTGAGCATCCGGCAGGTCCCTGGACACGGCCGGCACTGCTGATGGGGATAGACTCAGAAGTTTCATGTATATGATTCATAAGGGCCTTAGGAGGAAGCATGGGGAGGACAGTCCCACGGGGAACTGATATTTATTAGAAGTTAGGAGGACAGCCATGTCTGATCCCTGCCATGGGGACTCCTCCTGAAAAAACAAAAACAAACAATAAGTAAAACAAACAAAGAAACTAACTCAGGGAAGCCAATGTGGCACCTGCTTCACACATACCAGGTCCCGGGTTCAGTCCCTGGTCCCGGTACCTAAAAAAAAAAAAATGCCCCTTAAAGGTACAGCTTGTTTCCTGTTTCCCTACCTGCGTGCCCTGTGACAAGCACCCTGTGTCTAAACGTGGTTTCCTTCCACATACCAGTTCCAACACACAGTAGGAGCTCGGAGCTCAATAAATGTTTGGTTAAACAAATAATGAATGAATGGCCTTCCCACCATCCTTGAGAAGGAGCAGGTAGAGTCTTTATTCTGTCCTGCATATTAGGAGATCAAGGTTCAGAGAGGTCAAAGGACTTGTCTGTGATGAAGACAAAGCTTGAAACTGCCATGAGATCCCTGGTCTCACCCGCTGCTCACTACGCCATAGTGCCTGCCGTGTAGTGGGAATTCCCAGTGTCTGGGGGCAGGTCTGCTTGTAGCTCACTCCTCCCAACCTTGGCACATTACTTTGGGACAGTAGGCCCCATCTGCAATGTCTAGGGCCCGGGACCCTCTGGGGTCACATCAGGTGAGGGGGAGAAAAGAGGGGAGGGGAGCCCCACTCTGCTCCACATCCCCGGGGGCCCAGCCTGCCCCAGCTGCAATCGCTCCTGGACGCCGGCTGTGGAAGCCAGACTCAGCCACCTCTCCCACTGGCAGGTGACCCTCAAAGTCAAGAATCAAAGATCCCTGGGCACTGGTTGTTCCGTGTTTATTCACAAGATTTGGGATCATTCTAACAGCATTCACCCTGAGGCACTATCTGGAGATAAAGCTTATCTGCGGAGGGCGGGCCAAAAGCTGCAAAAAGCTTTTAGAAAAGTCACGATAAGATTTCATCACTGGTTACCTGGTGCAGGGTGGGAAGGCCTCCCCTTGGGCAATCTAGATTCTTGACATCTGGGAACTGAACCACAATAGTGACTAAAACAAATGGCAGGGGGCTCCTCCCTTTATGATCTCCACTCAGATCTGAGCAGTAACACAGTCTGATTCAGTTCGTTGAGCATTTACTATGTGTTTGCACTGGACACGCGGAGATGGACTTGACATCACTCGCCCCCGCCCCCGCCCGGGGAGCCCACAGTCAGTGGGGGACCCATGGGCTCTAACATGTGATTGCGCAGCAACGAGCCCAATGGAAGGAAGTCCAAGGGAGAGGTCCTGCAGCTCCCCAAACAGGAGCCAGGTACCTGCACGGCCCCCTCCTCTCTTGGCACAGTCGCTGACCTAGACTGGGGTGCCCGCCCTACCTCCTCTCCTCTTTAAGACTCTTCCCATCACACCTTCCTTGTGCTCCTCTCCGCGGCCACAGCTGTACTCTAACTCACCGCAGCCAAGACCACACCATTCACAGGGCCAGCTCATTTGTCTTTCAGAAAAAGAGCACAAAAGCATCGTTATCCCGCTTTTCCTGGATTTACATTTTACTTCATTCATTCAATTTTAGTCTTCTAGAGCAGGCCAACAGGCCAACTCTAGCCCACCACCTGTTTTTGCACAGTCTGCAAGCTAAGAATAGGTTGTATATTTTTAAATGATTGAGAAAAACAAAAATAATAATAATAATATTTTGTGGCACTGAAAAATCATGAAATTCAAATCTCTAGTGTCCATAAATAGAGTTTCATTGGGAGGCAGCCATACTCATTCGTTCACCTGTTGTCTATGGCTGCACTGCAATGGCAGAGCTGAGTAGTTGCAACAGAGACCAGATGGCCCACAAAGCCTAAAATAGTCACTATCTGACCCTTTACAGAAAAAGTTTGCTGACCCCTGGTCTAGACACCAGGGACATGTCCTGCACTTCTGTGCACACACACATGCGGAGCCCAACACTGGATCTTGGTCTCTGTGAGTGACCAAAGGAAACAATATTTACCATACACCAATACATTCTGTTATTTTTAATGTGCCATGCAATTTCTCCCCTCACAGTTCCTCTCCCTATGCTGTACCTCTGCCAGAATGCCCTTCTCCCTCCCTCTTTCCTGCCTAGGGATCTTCTTAAAGATTCTGTTCAAAAGGCACATGCTGTGTAAAGTCTCTTCTTACTTTTCATATTATATCAGTTAGGGATGAGTTTGTCTCTGAGTATCAGAAAACCCATCTACAGTGGTTTAGATGAGTATCAGTTTATTTTTCTCACAAAACGAGAAGTCCAGAGGTATATTGTGTTTGTTCAATAGACACCCCTGCAATTCTTTTGGCCTTTCCCTCATGGCTGCAAATAGCTGCTGCAGCACCAGGCATCACATCCAATCTCAAAACAGGAAGAAGGGGAAGAGGGAAGAGATGGTGCAGACAGATTTTGCTTATCCTTGATTCACTAGAACTTCATTGTATAGTTTAGCTATCCCAGTTTCAAGAGAGGTTGAGAAATTGAGGATTCTTCTGTATTGCCAGGATAGTAGAAGCAGGCAAGGGTAGGAACCAGGTGCTGATGAACCAACCCACGGTGTCTGCAACAACCTACCACTCCACCCAGCACAGTTAGCTCCTCCATCTTTGATGCTCTCAGAGGGTTTGTCTCACTGCAGAGCAATGGCTTACACATCAGCCTCCCTTTGAGCTGTGACCTTGAGGGCAGAAACTTTGACTTATTTATCTTTGCAAATTTGTAACTCTAAGCATCCAGAACAATGCCAAACCTGCAAAGGCACTGAGTAAATGTTGAATTCATTCCCTCCTTCACTCAACAAATATATATGGGAGAAGCAAGCACAGGAGGCCAGAGGACCTCCTTCCCAGAAGAGCTTGGAAAGGGGTCTCCAGTGGTCCAGATGAAGGACGAGGCACCCAGCTGGTGCACATGTGGACTTTCACTAGCCTGTAGCCACCATGGCTGCACCACCTCCCCTTTGCCAATGAGTCTCAGGGTCCCCCAGAAACCCCTGGGCATGCAAAAATGAATCAGACACTCTGCAAGCCCTCAGGGAGCTCATAGTCAGACAGGCATACTGACAACTGAGAATAATTCAGTGCATGAGTCCTTTAATTGGTTTATGGACAAGGCTCTGTGTGGCAGGGAGAGCAGAGCCCTGGACTTGACGGAGGAGGGGCAGGGAGCATAGTCCAAGGAAGAGTTAGATAAAAGGAGATAAAGGGTGCTATTTTGTCCCATTTTAAGGAAACAGAAGCACAGATCAGTTAAGTAACCTACCCAAGATCACACAGCCATTAAGTGGCACACCCAGGATTTAGACTCAGGCATAGTGTGACTCCAGGATGCGTGCTCTGAACCACGACAGCACGCAGCTTGGGGTGACGCTTGAGGCTTTTCGCTACAGTTACCTTCCTGGCAGGGCCTTGGAGATGGGGATCAGATGTCTGGGAAGTGAGAGGAGCTAAGTGGAAAGCAGTGGATCAAGCTCCTTTCTTCCTGTGAAACAATTGGGTGGGGCCAGGCAGGCTTTGATCTTCACAACTGCGAGCATGGGTGCAGAGTCTCCATGGCGCGAACACATGGGAGGAAGTGAGCTATCGGGGTTCGAGACTCCACCTGCAGAAAGGAAGGGCAGAGCTCCCGGCGTCGGAGGCCTCCCTCGGCTCTCCAGGACCAACCCTCTGTCTGCACCCCTAGTCCACCCTTTCCCACACATTAAGAAATAATCCACAACAATTCTTTTTATCGCTATCAAGGATATTATTAGCACAGTCTGCAAAATAAGGTCACTAGATTAGATATTAGCATTGTATTGATGTCAGTGTCCTAACTTTGATACTTATACTAATTTTGATAGTCATAATTATTAGAAAATGTACTTGATATTTAGGAAATACTGAAGTAAAGGAGTATGGTGTCTGCAACTTTCTAGCAGATCAGAAATAAATGGATAAATAGGGGAGCAGATTTGGCTCAATAACTGAGCACCTGCTTTCCGTGTAAGAGGTCTTGGGTTCAGTCCCCGGTACCTCCTGAAAGAAAAAAAAAATGTATACACACACATTGAGAGAAGAAGGATGAAGGCATCAGGACAGAGGCATTTAGGAATTCTTTGTACTGTTTCTGAAACTTTGAAATTTCAAAATTAAAAGGAATTAAAAATGGAAATAATCCAAACATCTCTCCAATCAAATTCTGTGCTTCTAAATTTGACATACACCACCCTTCTAGAAGGAGAAGGCAGAGCGGGGTCGCTTAGGTAAGCCCCGGAGTCCAGCTCCAGGGGAAAGCGAAAAAGTGGGGATCCTGCTGGGGAGGTGGGAAGACGGGTCCTGAATCCCATTTTGGACACTGTTCTTCAAGGTGAGAGATGAACAGAAGAGGAAAAATGAAGTGGGAGGAAGGAAGGACAGATCGGGAAGAGTCACCAGTAGAAGCAGATCCCTCTGAGCTGTGCCCCGCTCCACATGCTGCCTACACTTCAGCAGGACACGGCGATGCTGAAATTGGACGAGGAAGGTGGAGGGGGGAACAAGAGGCCCAAGGCAGGGCAAAAGGAAAGTATCATCGCGGTGCACTCACATCTTGAGATCATGAATGCTTTACTTTGTAAATACAGTTTAAAGGAATCACTAACTAGTTTAGGAAGAGGACTTGGTCAAAAATTTTAAGTTTAGTTTTAAATAAAAAGAAATACAGTTTGTGAACCAAATATCATAAAATGTAAGCTAATAAATGTCATATACACCTGTCTAATACTCACAGTATAAAAGGTAGACAATGTCACATTTTTCATCTTCTCCTTCAATATTTGCAAAACTAACCCCTCCCTAGCATGGTTCCCTGGAGCCTGGTTTAATTGTAAAAAGGGGAGGGTACAAGATCCAGGTCACAGGGTTTCCAAAACAAGAGGATACTTTGGCAATGTCTGTGACATAGCCGTGGTCATTAAGCGCCTACTGTATGCCAGGGTCCCAGCTCTGCCCTTCCCGGCGACCATTGCCCCTCCTGCCTGGTCATGCCCATCTGTAAGCATATCCCATCTCATAGGGTTTCTGTGATCATCAGTGAGGTCATACAAAGAGCCTGCCAAACAGCAAGCACTCAATAAATGCAAGCTCTTACTCTTACTCTCCTCTAGTCTAATCATCACCAAAAGTGTCCAGGGGATGTATTACTACTATTCACATTTAGCAAGTGAGAAAGGTGAGTCTCAAAGAAGTGAAGACACTTCCCAAGATCCCAAATCAGAATATGGAGGAGCCAGGAATTTGATCCAGGACCAGTTTGACTCCAAAACACATGACCTTCCTACTCCACCCAGCTCGGGGCACCATTTAACAGATGGAAAAACAGGCTCAGCGACAGTAAACAAGAGAAAATCTCTCAGATGCTCACAGGGTAAAATAATATGATGGATAGCACAGGAAAATCATCTGCGAGAGATTCTACCAAACTATGTGTTTTTACTAAGCTATGAGGTAAGCATGTGACATATAAGAGCCTCTGTGATACTGGAGATTGTATTTCAAATTCAAGTTTTTAAAATAAATTTTGAAAAATAGGAAAAGACAATTAATTCAATTCCCTTCAGAACTTTTTAAGCACGATGCAGGCCGACACTGTGCTGAGCAAACAAATCCCAGACGTGGGAAGGCCACCCTGAGGCGGTGCCGTGGAGACTGCAGTATGTCTAAAGCAGGGGTTCTTAACCTTTTTTGTTCCATGGACCCCTTTGCCAGTCAGGTGAAAACCACAGACCCCTTACTAAGTCCACACTATACTGTGCATTATTTATTTATTTTATTTTATTTTATTTTTTTAAAGATTTATTTATTTTCATTTATTTATGTCCCCCTTGCTGCTTGCGTTTGCTGTGTCCATTCGCTGTGTGTCTTCTCCGTGTCTGCTTATCTCCCCCTTGCTGTGAGGTCCCGCTGCATCAGCCCTCCGCGCCGCGCGGGCTGGCC
>JAQZBX010104376.1:0-10958 GCA_029593785.1 Cabassous unicinctus | reverse complement strand
TTTATTTATTTATTTATCCGCCCCCACTCCCGGTTTCTTTGTACCTGCTGTCTGCTCTCCGTGTCGTCTTCTGTGTCTGCTAGTCTTCTGATCCTGGGACCTTCTAGAATGGAGAGAGGTTCTCAATCTCTTGCACTACCTCAGCTCCCTGGTCTGCTATGTCTCTTATTGTCTCTCTTCTGTGTCTCTTTTTCTTGCATCATCTGGCTGTGCCAGCTCTCCTCTTGGGCCAGCACTCCGCGTGGGCCAGCTCGCCGCACGGGCCTGCTTGCCTTCACTAGGAGGCCCCGGGAATTGAACCCTGACCTCCCATATGGTAGACAGGAGCCCAATCGCTTGAGCCACATCTGCTTCCCAATATTGAGATAATTAGCCAACTCTTTTCCAAGCATTTTCCCCACACACTCTTACCCAGCGATACCCATGGGGCTAATGGTAGCTAGTCAGTTGGGGACTGAAAGATACAATGAAGAGATGAATTCATACTGCTGTTAAGAAACCCAGCTGAAGGGAAAGTGAGTGTGCAGAGTCTAGACCTGATGGTTTTCATAATGCAACAGTGAAACATATTTACATGCCCAAAGAAGAGAACCAGAAAGAAAGAGACTACCACCATACAGTAGGCAAAAGGTAAGATAATGATTAAGCAAGTCTATGAAGTAGCCAGAAGGAAAGAGATTTGCAAAAGCTGAAAGCACTACCATTGATCAAGAGGCAGGTTTGGAGGGAACTCTAAAGATGTGGAGGTGAGACTCCAGCACTGTACTCCTTATCGTGAAAGGGAGAATGCACAATCAGCATAAAACACATTCTTACTGTCAGCTGATAAAGCACAGACTTTCCAGTTCAAGAAATGTAGCCAGACACTTAGGCGATCACTTCCTCTGCCAGCTATCTAAGCGTATCTTCCAAAACACTCTTAGGCTCTACTTCCTCCACCACATCTTTTGTTCCTTGCAACCCCCTATGCAGCCCCCCTCTCTGCCTCCAGTGAAGCCTGGTCCCCTGTACAGGTTCTTAGTCACTTTCTCTAGTTCAGTTCTGCTCCTGGACAGGCTAGTGGAGCTTCAGATCCTGAAGCTGGAGGAGAGATGGTGCAAAGGGGTGGGAAAATGCCTTTAGTGCTTTGCTTTTCAAACATTAATGTACAGGCTCTTCACCTGGGGGCCTTATTAAAATGCAGATTGTGTTTCAGTGGATCTGGAGAGAGGACATGTGAGTCTGCAATTCTAAAAAGCTTCCATGAGATGCCAAGGTTGCAGGTCTGAAAACAACATTTTGAGAAGCAAGTCTTTAGAGTTTGAAATCTACAGAAAAAAAATTTAAAGAAGCTTTTATTTCTAAAACAAAGTATTGTGGTGACAGACTTCCTCTTTGCTGTTTCATTTACAGATCAACCCCTGTAAAAAGGAGTTATAGTAGAAACTGCAGAATCCTTATTCTGAAATGCAGCGGTAAATTAATAAACATGGAAATGTAATTATTGGGCTCAATGAAGAGCGAATTAATGAATAGTAAAAGATTGGAGATAGGTTTATACTACAAATACTGAAACTATATAGTGACTCCACTTTCTGATTTTTAATTTTAAACATATGCTTATGTTCCTATGAAATGAAGCAAATTCTTTATTCACCAAAATCACCTGATAATTTTGTTAAAATACTCCAGATGCACCCCTGTAGACTCAGATTCAGTAAGTTTGGAGACCTTTGGTGATTCGCAAGAAATTTGGGAAACATTCTAATATACTGTTGAAGCTGTCTTACCATCTTTCTTCCTGTTGCTTCTTCATCCACATTGTGTGCCCTGGAGTGTCAATCATGTTGTAGGTCCGTGTTCCACAAAGTTTTTCTATGGGATCAGTAATTATTGAGTAGTTGTGTCAGGATTTCAAGATTATTCACTGAATCTCTGAGCATATCAGAAGTTACATCCCTAAAATTTTCATTTTACTCTGATGCTGAAGATTTATTCTTTGGTAATTATTTATAGATATTTTCTAGTATTAAAATGCACACGAGTGAGGAGTGGAAGTGGCACAAATAGTTGAGCGTCTGCTTTCCACATGGAAGTGGGAAGTGCCTCCTAAAAACAAAAAAAAACAAACAGCAAGCCCATGTGGCTCAGTGGTTGTGATGGTTAGGCTAATGTGTCATTGTCCCCAGGTAATTGTGCCCAGTTGTTTGGTCAAGCAAGCACAGGGCTAATTGTAATACAAGGACAGTTATAGGCTTTAGTCACCAGTGAGTTTACTGCATGGATGGCTGATTACATCTACATCAACGAGGATCGCCTCAGCAATGAGTGAACCTTTACCTAATCAGTTGAATGCCTTTAAAGGGGAAGTGATTTCAGCATTCAGAGAGAATTTCCCAGCTAGTCTTTGGACAGCCAGTGTCTCCTGGAAACTCATCAAAGGCCTTCATTGGACTATCATCAGAGCCCCTGGTTTGCTGCCGGCCTGCAGAACCTGGACTTGTGCACCCCCATGGTCATGTGAGAGACTCTTATAAAATCTCATACTATTTACAGATATCTCCTGTTGATTCTCTATCCCAAAACAACCCCTGACTATTACAATGGTTGAGCACTGGCCTCCCATATAACGAGGTCCCCGGTTCAATCCCTAGCCCCGGTACCGCAAAAAATAAAATTAAAAAATTTTTAAAATGTGCAAGGGTACCAAAGGTAGGGGTAATTATTATGGTCTAATTTATCACCTTTCTTTAGGAAGACAAAGTCGTAGCAAAGAAAGTCATAGGATCTAGTGTTAGTTTTGGTAAAAATATTTTAGGAGAATTTATAAGTTTCCTCTACTCCCAAAAAGCTAAAATATATTCATTTTCATAAAGATTCAGATTTTAGAGCATAAGCCATATTTCATTCTATTTTAGTAAATGATATTTATACTAGTTCTAGTATACTGCTTATACTAAAGCTGTATTACTTACAAATATATGTACAAATGTGATTATTTTAAATACCTTTATGAAGTGTATATTCCACAACATTTTACAAACATTTCTTATTTCTTTCACTACTTTCTAATTTTCATAGATATTTCATGAATTTTTTGGGTTGCAAAGAAAAATATATCCACTTATAGATGGATATATTGGGTGATATATCAAATTTGTATTTTGAGTCTAAGGGTAAATCTTAGTTTTAGATCCCTCATGCAACTACTTATAAAATAATTCTAACTGAAAGTGTAGGAATAATTGCAGATGCGAATTGCATAATTACATTACATAAGGTATTATAGTTTAATGGAAACTTATTGACTGACCCACATTTTTGGACTTCACTTCCGTAATCGACTCAAATCATGATGAATAGGTTTCCAAGTTTATGTGCCTCAAAATTTTCAGCACAAATTGGGTAGCACTTCATGAAAATAAATTCATTAATTCATAAGTAAATCACTATGCTAAGACCTGTGATGCTTATTTTGCTACAAATTTTTCTAATGTTTATGCTTGGTTTCTAAATAACACTGAAAAAAACAGTTAAAATATAATGCACACTTTTAAGACTTAATCTCAAAATGTGAAACCTTATAGAGCCAGTCATCGATGAGCCTGAATGAGGTAGTGAATGGGCGGCTAGTTGATACTCTGCTTCCTCCTCCCTCAACCCCCATCAGTAGGACAAAATGGGGAGCTGAACATCCACACCTACCCCGGTCTTTACTATATTTCAACAAGGAAACTTTCTGACAAAACAAATAAGATTAAATTGAATCCAGAGTCTCCTAATAGAATATCCAAAATGGCCATAACACGGTTGAAAACTCATCATACCAAGAAGCCAGAAAATCACAAATTGAATGAGGAGAGGCAACCAACAGATGTTAACACCAGATACTGAAATTATCTGACAAGGATTTTAAAGCAGCCATGATAAAATACTTCACCTAGCAATTATGAATTCTCTTGAAACAAATGAAAAATATAGAAAATCTCAGCAAAGAAATAAAAGTTATTTTAAAAAATGAAATGGAAATTATAGAACTAAAAAAAATACAGTAACCAAATTTAAAATCTCACTGAATGACTCAATAGTAGAGTGTTGATGACAGGGATAGAATCACTGAACTTGAGGGCATATCACCCAATCTGAACAACAGAGAGAAAATACAGTGGAGAAAAAAAAAAGAATAGAACCTCAGAGACCTGTTGCAAAACAGCAGAAAAGCTAATGCTCATATCATCAGAGTTCCAGAAAGAGAGGAAAGAGAGAATGGGACTAAAAAAGTATTCTAAGAAATAATGGCTAAAAATTTCACACATTTGTCAAAAGGCATAAACCTACAGATTTAATAATCTAAGCAAAACCAAAATAGGATGAATCCAAAGAAATCCATGTGAATAGACAACATTATTAATTTCTGAAAACCGAGGATAAAGAAAACATCTTGCTAGCAGTAAGAGAAATGACACATTACTCATAGGAGAACACCAATTCAAATACCAGCCATTTTGTCATCAGAAATTATGGAAGCCAGAAGGAAGTGGCACAACATTTTTCAAGTATTGGAAGAAAAGATCTGTCAACTGTGAATTCTATATCTAGCAAAAATAACCTGAAGGAATGAAAGAAATAAAGACATTTGCAGATGATGGAACATTAAAATAATTTGTTGCTAGCATTCCACCTTTAAAGAATATCTAAAAGAAGTTCTCTAAACAACAAGGAAATAATAACTGAAGAATGCTTAAAATGTCAGAAAGGAAAAAAGAACACCAAAAAGAGATAAAAATACCAATACTTAATTTGTATCTAATTTCTAATTAGGTTGATTGTAGAAGTTTGGAAATGGATGGAGTTGAGGTAGTACATTATTGTGAGTATAATTAACAGTACTGATTTGTGTGCGAATGTGGTTGAAAGGGGAAGTTTAGTGCCATGTATGTCACTAGAAGGAAAGCTAGAAGATAAAACATGGGACTGTATAACACAGTAAATCCTGTTGGGGATAGTGACTTTGGTTAATATTATAAATATAAGGATGTTCTTTCTTGAACTACAACAAATGTACTCCACTATTGCAAGGTGTTAATAAATGGGTGGTATTTGGGGGAAATATACCTAATGTAAACTATGGACTATAGTTAACAACAAAGTTTTTATATTCTTTCATCAGTTGTAACAAAGGTACTACATCAATGCTAAGTGTTAACAATAAGGGGAGAAATGGGCTATGGGGTTTTTTTTTTTGGAGTAATGAAAATGTTCTAAAACTGAGTGTGGTGATGAATGCACAACTCTGATTATTCTGAGACTCAATCATGGATTATACAATTTGGATGGATTGTATGGAGTGTGAATAGATCTTTATAAAATTTCTAAAAAATTCTGGTAAATATAATAGAATATCCTTATCATGAGTTCCTCAAATCATATATAATGGTTTAAGCAAAAATTAAAGTACAATCCAATGTGATTCTCAATGTATGTGGAGGAAATATTGAAGATAATTATATATTAAAGGTGGAAAGAGTAAAGGGACTAAAATGGAATAAGGTTTCTATACTTCACTTGAAATGGTAAAACAGCAATACCAGGAGACTGATACAAGGGATCCTTGTGAAAGAACTGCATTGTATCTTGCTGTGGCAGTGGTCATATGAATCTACACGTGATAAAATTTCATTCAACTAAATATGCACAAACACACAAATAAGTGCAGGTAAATCTGGGGGGATCAGTTTATGGTCTATGGATCATATCAATATCAATTTCATGGTTGCAATATCATGTTATAGTTTTTCAAAGTGTTACCATGGGGGGAACTGGGTGAAGGGTATATAGGAGCTCTATTATTTTGTACAAATATATGTAATTCTACAATGATCTCAAAATAAAATACCATGAAAAATGTTACTGAACTATAAAGTGCTGCTCTATTAATCAAAAATGTTTAACATATTACATATCCTTCTTAATAATTCATATATGCCAAGATTTTTGCTAGACTGTGCAGGAATACAAAAAGCACCCCATCATCTTAATGTTTAGTTAACTTAATGAATCAAAATCTTTCAAAGACACAAGAAAACTGTGTGCTGGTTTCTTTTGTGGACCTCCAGAAAATCCTTTTCTTAAAGTGAACCCATTCCTGTGCTTGTAATCTCACTGTAGATGAGACTTTTAAATTAGCTCACTTGAGTTACGGGCCTTTGATTAGATTGTGGAACCCAGGATGCGTCTTAATCCTCTTACAGGACTGGAGTCCTTTATAAACGGGAGATTAAAAGCAGCAGATAGGAAGGAAAAAGTGGCAGAGACAGAGAAACCCTGAGAGGCTGAGAGAGAGGTCCCAGAGGTGGACAGCTGGATCAGCAGAGCACTGAGGCAAGGAAATAGGCCTCCAGAAGTTGACAAGCCTGGGAGAGAGAAAATCTACAGGCCAGAAAAGAGGGGAGAGAGACCCAGACTGGCAGAGCTGCCATTGTGTCTTGCCACATGGCAGAAGTCTAGGATCTCCAGCAGCTGACCTTTGGTGAGACACTATCTCTGATGATGCCTTGATTTGGACATTTTCACAGCCTCAGAACCGTAAACTTTTAACCTAGTAAATTCCCATTATAAAAGCCAACCCATTTCTAGTATATTGCTCCCAGAAGTTCAGTGTTTCACTGAAACACTGCGAAAAATCCAAATTTTAATTAAAATGGAATTAAGAGAAAGAGAAATTCATTGTGAACAAGAATGAGAGAGAAATACATTCTTTTACAATACCCCAAAGTCATTAAGTATGTACATCAAGGAGATATATCATCCAAATCTCCATGGAATCCATTGTCCATTAATTTCTCTTCAAGAAACTCTCTAACTGGGAAATGAAATTTTGCTGGTATACCATTTCAGCATATATACCTTGTAGCCATAGTTTACATAAATAAATATGGTCCAGATGTTGCTAATACCATATGATTTACCTTAACTTTTAAAAGTCAAACTATTATCCCAACAAATATATATGGCTATGAAAGTTGACTACACTCGGCCAGACTATTTTACCACAATATCTAAATATAGTAGCACATATATTATTGGTTGAATTGTAGTTTAAAAGAAAATTCCAGTCACTAGAGAGTGTCTTAAAACATGGGAGATAATTAAAATGTGCTGTAATTTTCAAATGATCTACATATCATACTTTCTTTTATTTTCTTATTAGAGAAGTTGTGTTCTGGTGAAAAAGAATTTTACTTGTTAAAAATGTACTTATTTTATGGAAATAATGGATACATGTTATGTGTTTAAGTCAGCTGCATTATATAATGTACAGAACACCTTATGAACAGATTATTTACATACCCATTCCAACTACTTGCACTATTGAGTTGGTAAAACTATTTGTACTACAAAGCTTAGCTTATATAAATCCCACCTAATGTAGGCTACTGTGTTAAATTAAAAGTAATTCAAAAAACCACATAAACCAATCTGTTACTAAATCAATTTCAGTCAGATGTGTCTTTCAAAAACTCAATACATTTTATGGTTGCCGTACAACTTGAGGAACTACTAGGATATGAAACAATCAGGTAATTCATTCCTATGCTCTGACAGTTTTCCTGAACCATCTCTGGATTCTTTGCATTATGTTCAGGGTTGGTTTACTCCAACACCAAGTTATAACTAAGGAGGACATTGATTAAAATTAGTAATTTCTCAAACCACAACTTTGAAATCATAGTTAGGGACACTTCAATGTATCTCTTCATTCAAGAGATGACAAAACAGACCAAAAGTATATCTTTGGAGCAAGACAAAGTCTACCCTGAAGCACCATTAATGTGGGCTAAGCTACGGATATTAAAGAATGGAAAGTCCTGATATTTTCATTACCATGACTTTCCAGGTATCAAGTTAGTTTGATGAGGAGAAACCATCTTTAATAAAGGCATAAACAACAGCCTTCAGACCTCAACATGTTCTGAGGTGGAGTAAGTCTTAGCATCATATCTTACAAACAGAAATGCAGGCAGAGGCTAAGTCACGTGCCCCAGACCACAGAAGCAGTCCTGTCACGGTCAGAAGTAGCATGACCTTCTTACTCTTTCAGTCTAGGCCCAAGATTAATCTTCTTAGAGGAATGGCTTTAGTAGAGAAAACGAGTATTACATGTTATTACTTCATGTAATATTCATGAAGTAATAACATACTAAATATTACAGAAATTTGAGATACCCTTTAAATACTCAAAATTGCCACCCACGTAAATGGAAGCCAGATAAAAAAAAAAGGCTTCTCAGATAACACTTATGTGAGACTGTGCAAGTAAAAGTTGAAGGAGCAAAAAGTCTCCTGGATTACATTGTCGTGATTAAAGTATTTTGTGGGAAAAGTTAGTCAAAAGCTGATAAAGTTATCCTAAGAATGGCTATTTATTAAAGTTTTTATTTACTTACCAGATTAATCACAGAAAAATTAATTGGCAAATTTGTCTTAAAATAAAATCTATGGAAGCAAATTATCTTATTAAATATTTAACAGGGACATGGTACACATATTGCTTAATTTAGAGAATCTAATTGTAGCAAGCTAATCCATTTAACTCATCATAATGCCTGAAGCTATTTACTGGACTTTAGCTCAACTTCACTTTGGTTCCTGATTCATTTTTCTCCAAAAACTGCTTTATCATAAAATATTTCCACTTAAATAATTTTCAAATAATATTAACAATTCAGGACCATGAGTGCTTAAGAACAGCTGAGAAAAGATAAAGGAAACACCATTTTAGTGTGCTATAAGATATGACATTCAGTAGAGAAAATGTAAAAGAGAAGAATATCGCTGCCCATGTGTCTGCAGAGAGCCTCACTGAATTTGAGTCAAATTAGCAGTTGAAAACAGTGGTGATGTTGGTGGTGGGGTGGAGATAATGCAGCCCAAAGGGCTTATTTTTGAGTACTTAATCGTGACTGTGGAACTATAATTTTTCTGCATTTTATAGTTTATATAGAAGACATAATTTCGTAAGAAATTAAACGTTTCCCAAAGAACAGAAGATTTACCTAGGGAATAAGGCATGCTTCTACAAGGTCACCAAATATCATTAACTGTATTATTTACAGTTGAATAAACCTTAAATCAATGGCATTATAATTAAGATTTCCTCTTGGGATTCTGTAAACCTAAGATTACAAACTACTCTGACTTTGCACATGCTCAAATGATATACATAGTTTTGTATGAGAACACTTGTACTTCTGAAGACTTGAACACGTGCATATCATCTAATTATTAATATGTGAAATTAACACAGGAGTTTGTGCATGACTACAGAATTTACAAAAATGTCATTGAAGTGAATACACAGGCACACTTTATCCATACCTTTACCAAAAACAAGAGCAAAAAACTAATCTTCTCATCAGAAAAATATCAGTTTCTCCAAGCAGCTTTAATTAAGCACCAGAGACAGCAAAGATTGCATCAGAATGGGCAAGTAGTGCCCTAGGAAAATTCTACTGTAAACTGTGAAAACAGGTTTAAATGCATTCAAGTCCAAGCACAGATAAAAATCTTTCAAAGAAAGATAAAAAGAAAGAATAAAGTATCCTATATTCTGTTTGAAATACAGTATACTATCAACCTAAGGTGTTAAACTTATGTTGCACAAAACCCAAAGGGAAAAAATAAGAACAAAAGCAGCACAATAAAGATATTGTAAAGAAAAGAAACCTGCCAATGTATACTAAAATGAAGTAAAGAAACAAAAACATTATAGTTACACAACTTGCTCATTACTTGTTGGCCCTACTCCAGGAGATGAGGAATATATACATTTATTTTCATAAATTTATTTTCAGGTTATATTTAGCCCTGCCATATCTTATTCATCAGTTCACTGTTCAGCTAATCCAGAATTCTACTCAGTGAATTCTTAACAGCATATTCCCTTGGACTAGAAGCACACACGTCCTAGCTGCCAAGCTGTCAGTCTCAGCATATGAAAGGTAACAAATGCTGAGAAGTAACACATTTAGGATGAGTTATGGGAATGAGAATATTTATGCATTTCAGCCTTTTAAATCAGCCAATCAGCTTGCTAACACAAAATAAAGGATTCCCTCGCCAAATATCCTATGGAGTCAAGAAATGATAGCCAGGGACCTCTGTCTCCTTTGGAAATGCAGAAGGAAGTTGTTTGTTCTTAATTTTTGCTTCAGACACGTTGTCATTTCCCCCATTCAAAATAGTCTTGCCTGTTTGCAGTATTTCCTGAAGAAACATGAATCGCCAGGGTTTTGTTCCAAATGAAGACGTCTGGCTCTTAATTTCACTACTTTAGTTTTTCTCTGGGCAAGTCACTTTACCGTCTTTGCTCCTGTGCTGAGCCACTGCGGGAGTATGCTTGGGCCCACCACTCTGTAGACACAGCAGGCACCTCTCCAGCTTCCTCCTACAAAGTGTTTGTAAAGCTAAAAGAAATTTCAAATGTTGACTAGCACAGTCGGGATTTTTACGTAACATACCCAGCACCAATATTTCATTCTTCAACCTTCAAGAGCACTATAAATAGCTTCATTTTGTCATTCAGCAATTAATTCAGTATATCATTTGCTATATGCCAGGCACCCTGATAGAGAATTTGAGATACTAAAATGAGTACCACTTAGTTCTGTCCTCCAAAATTTCTCCTGGTCAGACCTCTCCTATATTTTTTCATTCTTTAAATTGTTTGTGCATATTTCTGCCTCTCCTGACAGATTAAATGCTACTTGGACAGCAGGGATTATGTTGTATTAATTTTTGTGGCCTTCCTGCAAGGTGTTCATGTGCTTTAACAGTACAGCCTGATGGCCAAGAGGTGTCTGAATTGAATGTAGGCATTTAAAACAGGCTCAAACATTTACCATTTACTCTGAGCTTTGTCTAAGCCTCAGTTTCCAAATCTATGAAAATGATTGGACTAGCTTGATGGGCTTGTGAGG